>JAJFAS010000008.1:600000-839515 GCA_021223625.1 Fusarium sp. HKF-74 | reverse complement strand
TAACCCTAACCCTAACCCTAACCCTAACCCTAACCCTAACCCTAACCCTAACCCTAACCCTAACCCTAACCCTAACCCTAACCCTAACCCTAACCCTAACCCTAACCCTAACCCTAACCCTCGTCATTGCCCGACCCCCTTCCTCTTACCTTATATTACCCTATTCAACCTACCTGCTCTTCTTATACTAATACTTATATTTTTTATTTCTCTTTTTCTCCTTCTTTTACTATTATACTTTTATAATTTAACTTTTTTTTTTTAATTTTTACTATATTTCTCTTTATAACTATTACTTAAACTCTTAACCCTAACCCTTTAATATACTTTTTTACTTATTTATTATATAAACTTATAACCTTAACTTTAAAACTTACCTTTTTTTTTTTATATTTTTATTTATATACTTTTTATTTTTTAATTTTCTTTACTTTTTATTTCCTTTTTTATATATTTTACTTTCTTTTTACCTTTTTATATTATTTTCCTTTTTTTTATCCTTAACCCTTTTACTTTTACTTTTCTTTTCTTTTTCTATTACTTTATATTTATAAAATTTTACTATTATTATTACTATTACTCTTTTCTTTTTTATTTCTTTACTTACTTTTAATTAATTTTTATATAATTTCTTTTTTCTTTTTACTTATTCTTTATAATTCTTCTTCTCTTTTTTTAATTATATTTTTTTTTTCTCTTTACTTTATTTATATAATCTCTTTATTTATTTATATTATATTATTACCTTATTTTTTTTATTCTTTATATATCTTTTACTTTAACCTTTAAATATATTTCTCTCTTTAACTATTATATATACTTTTAACCCTAACCTTATAATAAACCCTTAACCCTAACCTTATAATAAACCCTTAACCCTAACTTTATAATAAACCCTTAACCTTATAATAAACCCTTAACCCTAACCTTATAATAAACCCTTAACCTTAACCTTATAATAAACCCTTAACCTTATAATAAACCCTTAACCCTAACCTTATAATAAACCCTTAACCCTAACTATTATATAAACTCCTTCCCCTAACTTTAAAAATTACTTTTTTTTTTTATACTTTTACCTTTATACTTTTTCTTAACTTTTACCCTTTTATCTTACTTTCTCTCTCTTTACTTTATATATCTCCCTTTTATTTTTCTTAACTTACTTACTCTTTTTTACTTTTTTCTTTTACTTTCTCTTTTACTCTTTTATATTCCTTTCTTTTTAATTTTACTTTCTATTTATTTTTATTACTTTATTTATTCTTTCTTTAACCTTAACCCTCT
This sequence comes from Fusarium sp. HKF-74, assembly GCA_021223625.1. Lineage (NCBI taxonomy): Eukaryota > Fungi > Ascomycota > Sordariomycetes > Hypocreales > Nectriaceae > Fusarium > Fusarium sp. HKF-74. The sequence goes on along the minus strand of JAJFAS010000008.1, from coordinate 838,228 downwards.
TATTAATATATCTCTTTTTTATTTTTATTTTTTTTTTTATTTTTTTTTTCTTTTTTTAACTTTCTTTTTCTTTCTATTTTCTTCCTTTATATTTCTTTAACTATTTTCTTATCTTTACTTTTCTTTATTATTTATATCTATTTACTTACTTTATTATATTTTATATTATATTTTAACTTTTATATTTATATATATTTTTTCTTTTTTATACTTTACCTTTTATATCCTTATACTAAACTATAAACTTTAATATATATAACCCCTCTTTTTTTAATTTTTATTTTCTATATATAATTTTATTATACTATTATTTATATTATTTCCTTTTTTATTTATTTTCTTTTTTATATATCTTATTTACCTTTTTATCTTTCTATTTCTATTTCTCTCTTTATCCTTTTTACTTACCTTTATAAATATACCTTTATTAAAACTAACTTATAACTCTTTTTATATTAATTTACTTAATACTATATTAACTTTATCTCCTATATATATATATTTTTATATACTATATTTTTTATTTTATTTTTTTTATATTACTTTTCTTTAATATTTTAATTTATATTTATTTTTTACTTTAAATAATTTACTTATACCTTTAATTTTAATACTATTTATTACTTTTAACCTTAAAATCTTTTATTTATTTAAACTATATATTTATATTTAACTTTAATTTTATTTTAATATTCTTTTAACTTTACTTATATTTAAATTTCTTTTTTTTATAAATATATATTATTAACCCTAATTATTATACTCTCTTAATACTAACCTTTATATACTCTCTTAACCCTAATCTTTTTATCTTTTTCTCTCTTTTACTTTCTTTACTTTTACTTTTACCTTTACTCCCTCTTTTACTTATTCCTTTAACTTTTTACCCCTCTTACTCTCTTTAACTTTTATTCTTCTTTCTTTTTCTTACTTTAACTCCCTTTACTCTATATATCTTCCTTCCCCTAACTTTAAATAATACTATCTTCTTTATACTTTTACTTTTATTTTTACCTGCTCTTTTTACTTATTTTTATTTCTTTATTTATACTATTTTACTTTATTTTTCTTTTAATTCTATTCTATCTTTAACTGTATTTTACTTTATTATTCTATTAATCTATTTTTTAACCTTTACCTTAACCTTATTATATATCTATTCTTAAAACCTTAAATTATATTTTTATTTTTTACTATATTATATACTTTCCTCTTTTAACTTTAAAATCACTTAACTTATAACCTTAACCCTTTTCTTAATATTTCTTATTTTTATTTTATTTAATCTTATTTTTATTTTTCTTTTTCTATTATTTTTTTTATAACTTTTTTTCTTTTCTTTTTTTTTATATCTTTTTTTCTTTTTTACTTTATTTTCTTATATTCCTTTCTTTTTTTTTTTTTCTTTTTTTTTTATTTTCCTTTCTTACTTTTACTTTTTTATACCCTTTTAATTTCTTTTTTTATTTCTTACTTTACCTTTCTCTATATGTTTTTTATTTTCTATACTTACTTTATACTTCCTCTTTATACCCTTTACTTCCCTTCCCTTTTTCCTTTATATCTTTTTATTTACCCTATATACCCTCTATTTTAACTACTTTATTATATTATATTCTTTCTATTATATTTATTATTACTCTATTTACCTTTCTTACCTATTTCTTTCTCTATTTTTACTCTATCTTTATTACTACTTAATATAACTAACTTACTTATATCCTGCTTCCTTATCCCCCTCCCTATTTTATTAACTCCCTTAATTAATTATATAAATACCTATAAAACTAATAATCCTCCTAATTTACCCTTTCCCTTACTTCCCTTTCTATTATTTTATTTATCTAATTTTCTTATTAATCTTATGCCTATATTCTCTATACTATTATAATATAAAATATTACCCCTTTACTATATTAATATACTTTCCTTACTGCCTTCCTAAATAACTTCCTATTATTACTTACTGCTACCTAACTATTATATATCTATTACAGCAATTTATAACTAAAATATACTAAAAATTTTATAAACCACTTCCTTATTATTATCTCTTTATATATTAACTCTATACTTTCCTTTAACTATACCTATCTCTCTATTCCTTTATACTAGTATATATCTATTTTATAATATATATCCTTTAATAACTTTAATATCTTATATACTATATAATATCCTATCTACTTAGCTAATAAATCCTTAAACTTGCTTACTTTTTTTACCTTTTATATTACCTATAACCTCTATTTTGCCTTAACTTACTATATTAATTACTAACTTTTCTTATAATCCTTCTTTACTATTATAACCTTTTCTATTATCTCTTTTATTTTACTTAATACTCTATACTTTACTTTTACTGCCTTAGCTATATCCTTTACTATCTACTGCCCTTAATATATATTATATATCTCTTCCCCCTTTATATAACTAAATCAATTAATATTACTATTTATCTCTTAATTTAATACCTCTTTTTAGTAAACTTTTCTCTCTATAAACTTAATTATATCCCTATCCTATACCTACTTATCTTAATACTATTACTATTACTATTAAAAACTATTATCTATTTACTCCCTTAACTATAATTACTATATTACTACTACTAATTTACTCTTTTACCTATCTTGCTTTCCTTAACTGCTTTCCTAAATAAAATTCTCTAACTACTATAGTATGCCTATATATATTACTAACTATATATTTAGATTATTAATACCTAACCCTAATGCATTTATTACTGCTATCTAACTAGCCTTTCCTTTACTGCTGCTTATCTACTTAGCTACTTCCTATACCTTCTTAGCTATATTACTAACCCCTTACTAATACCCTATATAACTTAATTACTTAATAATTCCCTTTACTTTTTTAATTATACTGCTATATATAATTACTTTCCTTTCTTTATACGCTACTATTTATATATATATAATATTATATACTTACTTTATTAATACCTTATCTTTTTTATTACTTTCTTCTTTACTTTTTACATTAACTGTAATGCCTGCTTCCTTTCCTGCTTTACTTTTACTTCTCTTCTAGCTTATATTTACTAATTCTGCTCCCTAACTATACTTACTATTACTATCTTTAAATATATTAATACTATACTATATATTTAGCCTTATTATTGCCTTATAGAATATATATACCTATTTTAGTATAAACTATATAACCTAGAAAAATACTATTTCCTATATTAGCTTTAATATTACTATTAAATATACTACTAATACCCTAAAATCCTATAATATTACCCTTAACTACCCTATTTATAGCTAGAATATCTTACTATATTTTAAAATAGTATAATACTTATTTACTATAATTTAATTTAACTTTTACTGCCTATATATCTATTTTATAAATATACAGAAACCCTTACTTATAGCTAACTTAGGTATTATAAAAACTAATAACACTACTTACTATACCTTTTAGCTCTTTTATATATATATATTAATCCCTAACTTAATATATCACTTAACTATATTATCCTTTAATAATACTAATAGTATAATTACTACTATTATACTATCTAGTATATAATATACTAGTAATATAAATATTAAACTTTTATTGCCCCCTATTAGTATTACTTATATAATTAGCTACTTACCTTATACTATAGCCTATATAACCTTTTCCTATAACCCCTAGAATATTACTATCAGCCCTATTATTTACCTTAACTGCCCCTTAATATTAATTTAGTATAATTAATTAAACTACTTTTACTATATTATCTCTCGCTTATTATTAAATAACTCTTTCTTCCGCTTTAACCTGCCTAACTTAGATCTAAACTAGTTAATCTAGTCCTTAACTCTAAAATTAAAAAAATAATACTATTATATACTAACTCTATAAAATTCCTTATATTTACATATTATACCTAAATTGCCCTACCTAAATAACTAGGCATAAATCAAACTAGCTATATATAAACTATACCTAGCCTATAAATCCTTAATACTGTTTACTAAATTGCTACTCTTTTCCTTACTATCTTTTTCCTTAAAATCTCTACTATTTTTATTAATATTAAAAACCTTATTAAAATACTAATTACTAATTTTAATTACTATCTACCTCTATATATTAATATTAATCTTATAACCTAAAAACTTTATATTATATCTTTATATAACCCTTCTTACCCTATTACTTATTTATTTCTTTTCCTTAAACTATTTTATAAATACTGCCTCTTTTTCTTTATTTTCCTTATATTTACTTCTTATACCTAATAATACTTAGACTACTTCCTCTCTACTATTATCTCTACTACTATCTCTACTACTATTTTATGCCTATACCTTAACCTCTCTTATCTTGCCTTCCTTACTTCTCTCCTTACTTACTACCTTATTAGCCTATAAAAATACACTTTACTATCTCTTTTACTTTAACTAACCCTGAATATTCTACTAAAATAGTAATACTAACTATATATACTATATTAATAACTTACCTACCTCTTATAGTATATATTAGTAAATAATCTTAGTATTACCTATTTACTAGAATCCCTTATAATATATTATAATAAAATATACTATACCCTTATAAATAAATATATTATATATATTACTGTTTATTATATTCTATATCTATAACCCTAAAATCTCAGTTAACTGCACTAGCTACCCTCTTAATATATATATTAATATAAAAATCTTACTATAGAACTGCTTTATATCTCTTATATATTATTAGATAGCTACACTGTAATATAAATACTCCTAATACTTATTATTCTCTATACCCTTTATTATTTACTTTACCTACTTATCTAGCCTACTAATAATTATCTTAATTACTTAATTATTCCTAGCTACTAATTATCCTATATTACTAGTATTATATAAAAATAAATAATCTATATTGCTTTTTTTATACTAGTCTTTAATCTATAACTATAAGATAATAAGCAATATACCCCTTACTGTAAACTCCCCTACTCTACTGCCCTCTATTATTATTAACTAACTTAATATCTCTTATACCTAGCTAATTAAATTATATAATATATTAGCTATTTTTCCTATCCTGATCCTAATATGCCTATAGATAATCTAGTTACTGTATTAATTAATTATCTTACTACCTGGCATTATGTATTATATCTGCAACCTATATATATATATGTTAATAATTTAATTTATTAGCGTTAGCTTGGTATCCTTTTCCCTGGATATCTATATTATAAAACCTTAGACCTTGCGCTATATAATCTAGAATAACCCCTTAGCCTCCTTATTAGCCTCCTCTTTACTTATTACCTACTATAACTAACCTACCTAATTTAACTATTTTAATATAAACTAATATAATACTAAATACTAGGCTACCTTAATTATAGCTAAATAAATTAATATATAATCTATTACTGTTAACTAATTACTTACTATATTTATATTACTATTGCTATTAGCTAATCCTATTATAGTTAATATATTAATAATAATGCTCCTGTAATGGTTTCTGTTCTTAAATTAATAATTTAAAAACTAGATAACTATATCTAAATACGACCTCTTAACCTAGTTCTTGGTTTAATAGCCTATAGTATTAGCCCTGGTTATAGTCTTATAAATAGCATAGCTAAATAACTTAAATGCCTTCCTCTAGCTAATTATTATCTAGAACTTTAGTTAGTTTTCCTTATCCTATAAATCTACCTAGACCTAAATATATAATAATATCTACTACCTATCTTTATATTTAATTTATATATTTACCTCTATCTTACTCTAGAATAGTATTATTAGCGTTTTAAATAATACTTCCTTTTATATAATCTTAAATAACTTAGCTATACTAGAATAATACCTCTCTATAGTAGTATATACTTTATTTAATATAGTATTAAATACTATTTATATTTACTATAACTTAGGCTTATTATTACTAATAGCTTATATTAATGCCTTTAACTTACTTTAATTAATCCCCTTTAAATGCTATAGCTATCCTATCCTGCCTAACTACTTACTAGCTTTTTACTTATTATTACTATCCTATATTAACTAGGCCTTAGCCTTTTACTTAAATACTTCTTTATCTTTATAGTATATATAGGTTAAAAATATAGCTTTACAGTCTGTAACTAATTAGGTATTTATACCTTACTGCTATATACAGGCCCCTTCTTCCTTATATCTATAGTTAACCTTAAATTAATAGCTAGCAGTATACCTAGGGAAAAACTGCTAATATAGTATACTAATCTGCTATAGTACTTAGTATTTTCTAGCCTTAATCTCTTTACTAAAATAGCTATGCCTTTAGTTATTAACTTATTTATACTTTTTTATATAATGCTTCTAAATATCCTTTATTGCCTTTATATTATATAGATATTTATTATATACTATCCTATTAACTAGTAGTGTAATAAATAGGATTAGCTTAGTTATTAGTAGTAGAAATAGAAATGCCTGTAATCTAGCCTGGTCTTAGATAATATTAGGAATAGCCTAGATTGCCTAGATAACCTTATATCTTTCTGCTATTAGTATACTATACTATACCCTTAAATAGCTATCTGCCTCCTTAGCTATATATATAAACTAGTAACTCTTATAAATAATAATAAGGAACTTAGGTAAATAAATAAATAGCTCTATTTTAAGGCTAGTATTATCTCTTATTTCTATGCCTTAAATAGTTTTAGTTATAATATAAATTATAGGGTTTAATAGCTTCTCTTTATTATAATACTATATATAATAGGATTATTTATCTTAATTTACTTTTTTTTATTACCTAGTACTCTTAAACCTTAAATATAACTATTATTTCTATTTAATAACTTAACTTTTATATAGTCTATAATAGATAACTATAATCTACTAAATTTTACTAATTATATTACTTATCCCCCTAGTTACTTTTAACTATATTAATAAAACCTACTAAACTTTAAATATATTACTTAGCTATAATTTAGGGTTAAATTAATTAATACTTTAGGAAATTACTCTCCTAGGTCTTATCTTTAAACTAATACCTGCTTTTTCTATTTTACCTATTATATACTAAATTAGGTCTACCCCCTGCTTTTTAAATTAAGTCTACCCTATATTATTAATAGTGTATTTTTATTTTATATAGAGCTATAAATCGGGTCTACTACACCTGATTTTACTTATTGGAGATAGACTTTAAAAAATAGGATTACTATTATTATTATAAATAGTTATCTTTAGTATTATACTAACTTTTAAGTGCCTTTTTTTTATTTTTAATTATAGTAATATATTTTACTTTACTTTTAATATTTATTAAAGTAAAGATTAAAATCTATAATTTTAGTCTTAATACTATTTAAAGTCTTATTAAAAGCTATATATTTAATATTTAGTTAAAAGCTTTTATATTATAGAAAATTTATATAGTAAATTCTTTAATAAATATAGTTTTTTAAATTTCTTTATAGCTAAATCTAGCCTTTTTAAGCTATCTTTAAGTATTTTATATAGTTATCTTAAATTTATTATATAGTGCTTTAAAGAAGCTATTCTTAAAGGATATATATAAGGCTTTTTCTTTACTATTAAACTATAAATTTTACTAATAAAGCACTTCTCTTTATAGTAAATTCTATAGTTATAATATAGTATAAGCTTATTATTTTAAGGTTATTTCTTTTTAATAGTTTTCTATTACCTTAATTTAAAGTTTTATATCTTTAAAAATAATCTACTTACCTTTATAGTAAATATTACCTTTATCTTTAGTAATACCTTTATTTAATAAAAATAATTTAATTTCTTATACTTAAAATTAATACCTTTTAATTTTACTAAGTAATATATTATAATAGCTAGCTAGGATCTATAATTTAAGGTATAGAAGCTATAGTAATTTACTTTTATACTTATATTTTATATTTTAAATTATTAAATTTAGCTAATTAAGGATTAGTATTAACTTTAATTTAAGCTTTAGTAATAAATCTATAGTAATAAACTATTATATATAGTACTTAGGTTAATATAATATCTAGGTTTATATTAATTAATAATTTAATAAGTAAGTTAATTTAACTTTAATTTAAAAAGGTTAAGTATTAATAGGTTATTATCTTTTTATTATTATTATTAATTAATTTATAGTATTCTTTATTTTATATAGTTTATTTTATACTTAGCTAATATTATTATTAAATATATTAAACTTAACTCTAAATACTATATTTTAGTTTTATTAAACTTACTTAAGTAATTATATTATTTATAATATCCCTAAATTAAGTCTATAGTAATTCTTTATATTATTACTATAAGTAGTAATAACCTTTAAAAGGGGAACTTATATTTAGTTAAAGTTATATATACTTTATAGCCTATTTTAAGTTATATTTATTATTACTTTAATAAGATTTAGATCTATAAACTGGCTAAAAGGCCTACTAGCTATTATAGTAGTTTTTTAATTAAATCTATTAAGTTTACTAGGGTATAAAGATTTTAGATTTATTATATTTTTTAAGTAATTTATAATCCTTTTTTTTTTATTAAATTTTATAAGTACTGCTTTATCTTTAAATAGTTTATAGTTAGTCTTATTTAGATCCTTTAGTAATTTAATTTTTTTTACTATTACTAGTATTCTTTAAATTAAAGTCTAGATTATTATAAAGTTTTTAGGATTTATAGCTTTAATTTTATTAAGCTAATAATCTTTATTTAATAGTTAAGTATTATAGTATAATTATTAATCTTAAAAGCTAAAAAAGAGCTATATAAGCTAGTTAAGTTTATTAATATAATAATATAAGTTTTATTTTAGCTTATTTTTATATTAGTATTTTAAATTTCTATATAAATATATTTTAAAATAATATACTATATATAAAGTATTTTTTATAATTCCTTTTTTAAGAAGTAGTCTTTTTTAAAGGCTTAGGTAATTAATTTCTATAGATATAGGGATAATAGTTTATTTATTAAGTAATATAGCTTTTAATCCTATTAATTTTAATATAAAACTCTTTATTTTTATAGGATTTAAAAAACTAATTTATTATTTTTTAAAAGTTCTTTAATAGGTAAAACCCTAGGCCTTTATATTAATATTATTTAATAGCTTAATTATTAAAAGAGGCTATAGTTATAAGAAAGAATTAATAATTATTACTATTTATTATAATATTTAAATAGATAAAGTTAAATATAATATTATACTAGATATATAATACTTAACTATTAATAAGTCTTACTTATTAGTATATAAGATTTATATATATAGGTAGGTATAATATATTTAAGGTTAAGTTTATTAAATTTAGAGACTCTAGCTATAGATTTAACCTTATCTAGGTTAAAGTTATATAATATACCTTATATTATATAATATTTACCTTTATAGATTTTTAGTTAATTAAAAGCCTGCTTTAAATAATACTATATATTATATTACTAACTATTTAATAATTAAGTTATTAAAACTATTTATTATAATTAAAGTAATAAAAATAATTATTAAAAAGATCTTTAAGATTTATTATATTTACTATAAAAAGACTAGTTTTAATTATACTTTCTATAGAGTTATTATAGCTTTTATTAGTATTTACTTTAAGTATTATTAATAGTTAAAGGCTAAGATTATTATTAATTAAACTCTTAAAATTACTTAAAAAGTAACCTTTATTACTAATATTACTATTACTTTCTATAAGCACTTTATCTATATATATATCTATATTGCCCGCTGTCTGGCTAAGTGCTACTATTACTAAGGTTATATCGAGAAGGCTGAGCTTATCTACCTGCGTATCTACTATGCCTATATTGCCTCTTGCAAGCTTGAAGATAAACTGCTGTGTTATATATAAGTCACTGACAGTTTTTATTAAGTTCTACGATGAGCATTACAGGCACGAGAAGGTGATCCAGATCTACATGGAGATTCTAGCTAAGTATAAGAAGCATCTGTGTCACACTCACCACTTGGCCATTAAGACTCTGTACTGCCTTGCTCGTCACTGCGAGCTCATCCGCCACAAGGATACATACTCCCACTACCTCGAGATCGTCACCATCCTGAACAAGGGCATCAATCACTGGCACCAGGACGCCTTAGAAGCATCTCTCTGTCTCTGCCGCCACTACCACCACCGCAGCATGTGGGTAGAACTCCGCCATATCTACGTTACCATGTGGGAGACCATCTGCCACCACAACTCTGAACACAAGTGGACTGAGGAGATCATCTGTGAGATCTACGAGAAGTACACCACTGTTCTTAAAGTTCACATCAAGGTTGAGTTCTGTGTTCTGTACAAGATTCCGGTTGAGTATAAGGAGGTTATCAAGACTATCTATAGTGGGGAGTCCTATGCTTATATCTTGACTTTGGTTGCGTTCGTTAAAATGTGCGAGAAACATGAGAAGCATATTTATGAGTCTTAATTAAGAAGTAAGACTATTCCAACTACTGCAGCCATTATCCAAACTACAGCCTGTGTGTTGCTGGCTCCTGAACTAACAGGTTTATTATCAGTCTTAGGCTGTGCTGATTCTTGAGGATAGCTAGCCTTGGTCTCTTGCGAGGTACTTGGTGATCCCGCAGCCGAGATAGAAGCAGACGGCTGGCCATTGTGGCCAGGTTGCGTGTAGCTATAGACTCCTTCAGTTAGAGCAGGAATAGAAGGCTGACCATTTGAGTATGTATGTTGGGGGCTTTCTTGTGGTTGTCCGTGAGACTTCGCTATGTACTGGGTCTCTTGATAGCCACTACCGTTTTTAGCATTCTCATACCCTCCAGTCCAGCCACTAGGATACTGGACGATCGGGTGGCTATGGCTTCCACTTGTGGTCTCACAAGCAGCCTCTGGGACTGTCAAGGTGACGGTATTCTCCCCTTTAGCTCCACAGGCGCTGCAAGGAGAGACAATAGTGGTCAAAGCCACAGAGGGGTACACATCGTGGTCACAGTAGCAAGGGCTGTAGAGAAGGGTGACTGGAACGCAGGTTGTGACAAGCGCAGAGTGGCTTGGTCCAACTGTAAGATACGTGGCGGTGGTTACCGTCTCGGCAAATGTAGTCTTGGAGCAAGTGATACCCTCGGCCGTAGTCTGGTAAACAGTTCGGATGGTGTAACCAGTGGGGTAAGGTGCCTTGATAGTGGAACCAGAGGCGGGAAGTGTCTCAGAAGCAGGGTTGACGTAGACATAGGTGGATGCAGAGGAAGCGGAGGCTGTTTGGCTGATGCCATGGCTTGTGGTAGAACCAGACTTCGCTGTTGATGTGACGGCCTGGGTTTCCATGGTAGACAAAGAGGCAGGACGAGTCAGCGTGGTCAAAGTTGAAAGCTCTGATGTTTGGAGAGTTGTGACAGGAGAGCTCTGGGTTTCGGCCGAGGTTGTAGTAGACTGTTTATGTGTCTTGATTCCGCTGCTAGTGCTGAGAATCGATTGCGTTCCTTGAGATGTGCTCACGGTTGCCAAAGTGTTAACGCTTGAGGTCTCGGTGGTAGATTCGACGGAAGTGACTGATGCCTGGGAAGATGTTGCCGCTTCTGAGGTGGTGCTAACATGTACAGAGTCTGTAGTAGTGGTACTCACAGCCGATGTGGATTCTGACAATGACGATGATGTAGTCAGTGTTGAAAGTATTCCAGTTGATGTTTCTGTTTCTGTTTCGTCGCAGTCATCAGAAGTTGACGCAACTGAAGATACCTCAGTTGTTGAACCGATCGTTAAAACCTCAGTTGTTGAAGCTTCCGAAGTGGCTTCAGTGGTCGAAGCTTCTGAAGTCACTTGAGTTGTTGAACCTTCCGAAGTTGCTACGGTTGTTGTTGAAGCGATCGATTCTTCAGTTGTAGTTGTGGTAGGCTCAGGTTCAGAAGCCGCAGCTCCCTTTATCGCGACATCGTAGCTACTTGATGACGAGGTAGAAGTATAATCGGCAGCCAAATAACAGTTGCCGCTCAAGTCCTGATACAGCACTGCACTGCAATCGTCGTCGATGTCGCATCTTCCTATACACTGTGCAAAGGTATCTCCCAGGTAATAAGTGGAATAAATAATCGGGTTATTCAGGGAAATATCGCACTGAGTACTGTACTCGTAGGCAGGAGCGGTATAGGTGCCGCCCATTTCATCGCAGGAATCCGGTGCCGACAGCGCTCTTGACGAGAGGAATAAGAGCAGAGTCCATAGCGGCAAGCGAGTTTGTGGTGACTGCATGGTGAAGCGATTGGGGACGTCAGCCACACAAAGCAGAGAAATGCCAGTTAACGAAAGTAGAGACCTCGGAAGTACGCAAGCTTGTCGCATGCCAGGGCGCTTACACCCACTCTTATGGGATTCAGCTGTGCAAATTTCAACAACACACGATTTCTAACGCATTGGTAAGTTAGTTTCCCCTTTTCCTTGCTTAGCTGGCCCTATAGTGGGGGATCTGAGCTCAATTGAGTACCTGGACTTATCTCTTTTACTTTATTATTAATAGATTACCTCTTTCAGCTTGGAGTCCACTAATATCTGCAGGTACAGTAAAGGATTAGGCATATTGGGGATAGCCTTCAGGTGGGAACGTACTAAGATCTGCAATGCTGTCTTGTTCAGGCTAGAGAATAAACTTCAGCCAGCCACAACAGCAAGGATTTAATAAGCAAATCTCACCAATCTCTATAACTGCAGGTAAATAGAGTTATTAATTAATTTATATTTTATTCTAATAACTGCTATATTATATAAACCAAGCTACGATAGCTAGCTTTATGCATTAAAGTGAGCTTATTATTTAGAGGTTTAGCAATTTTTAATTATTAAAAATAAGAGTTTTTTAACGCTGCTAATTTATAATCTGCTAGTCACTTAAGATTACAGAAAAAGTATTAAGATAAGTACCTAATAGTCTGTTACACTATCGATTCCATAATACGATATCTAGTCTAGCGGCGAGGCGGTGAGTTATACTGCTATAACATAGATGTTTAGTGCGCTTTTTCTTTTTTTACCCGCAGCATCGGCGGTCATGCACCCCTGACCAACGGCCTCCAGCTCGCTTAAAAACTGGTCTAGTATTACTGTACCATCTACTTCGTAGATTGATTGATGATGCCATCGACTTCTGCCACTCAGTCAGGTAGATCTCGGCGTCTCGGTAAAAATAACACATTACCAAGGACCAAAACGAGAGCGTGTTTTAGTCAACTCATCATCGATCTTATCTGTATCATTAGCCTAATAGTTCTGCACTTGCTACTGGGTCTTGAACAACAGAGAAGTGCTGGTCATTCTTTCTCCTGACGCGCGTCACCGATAACTTTATGCTAATTTCCACTTCGATCCAGGTAAGCACAGGGTGCTGGAAAATCTACAGACCAAACGCTTATCTTAGCTTGACTTCCCTTATCTAAAATAAGCTATGCAGCCTCGGCTTGGCCATTTCTACATTACTAATTCAAGGTCTCTCAAAACCTCATTCTTGTGCTCACAGCTCACTTGAGCGCATTTAGCTAGTCGTTCCAACAGTCCTTTCATCTAATCGATTATCGTAGCCATGTACTAAGTAAAAGTTAAGTCGCCAAACCCATGCGAAGAGAACACAAGTGATCTTGTGCAGTCTGAGAGGAATGTGTGGGCATCGACTGTGGCTTACTACGGTCTCGGGCCTTGTGGGCCGGCTAGTTTGCACTTTCGACGCTCGCGCTACTGCCTCTGCAAATCCCCATAACGAGAGTCGGTCGGGCCGCTCTCAGCGAAGGAGCTTTCATCGCAGACTGCAATATAAATTGAATTTTATAGAAACCTCAAGCCCTACTTATAAAAATAGCTCTTTAGATTCAGACAGTTATTTAAATATTTTTAAACCCTTTTAAAGGGGGAACTGTAGCTTATGGACTTTCCTCCGGTCTCGGTTTACAAGGGAGAAAAGATTAAAATAATCTATACTTATAGAATGTCTTATATCAGATAGTCATACTCTGAGACACTCACTCTCCACCAAGGACATGAGCTGTATAGAATATTGCTCGGCTATCGACGATCTAAGACATATGCAAGAAAGGCACGGGGTATAAGCATGAGCTAGTAGACTAGGTCTAATAACTAATGATAACACTCTTATAACTACACTTTACACAGCATACCAGCTGCCCCTATAAATGTTCGAGTTAGACATATATAGACTGAAATTAGTGCAGTGTTTAAAAGAAATTTTAATAGTAATTATCAGGGATAGGATATTCCCTACTGGCCTTCTTCTTAAAAACCTGGCAATTTCTTACCTAGGTCATTGCTGTTTATTAAATATTATAAACTTTCTATACACTATAAAAACATGAAGGGCAATATATTTACAGCGACTCTTTTGGGATCTGCAGGCATAGCTTCGGCAGCCGAATACCCTTCGATGGTAATGGACACATTCTGCATTACGTACCTGTCTACCTATCTCGCCCCGATTTCTGCAGTGCCTGAATTATCGCCATTAAGACACTTGACGTTTTTCGGAAACAGTTCAACCGCAACAGCAATAGCCTCGAGTAAGAATTCTTGAAACTTAATACATTCGCATTGACCGAGTGCTGAAAATGTGACAGACACGAATGATCAGAGCATAATTTCCTCGGAACCTGGAACAACGTTCGGCTTCACTACTTTGGATATAGCACCCACCGACACACAAACTGATTCTGAGGCACCATCGTCCGGTGCAACCCCCGGATCCTTGACCGAGCCAATCGACTCCACTTCACTACCTGCAACGGACATAACCTCCTCCGCCCTTGCTACCTCCACCGGTATCGTCGAACCACTTGGTCGATCTGTCATCTTCCTCGTCCAGGCACCCAGCAATCAGAAGCGCGATATTGAGAAACGAGACTTGGGCGGATTTGTTGGCGCTGATAACCCGGACGTTTGCACCTTTGCTTTGACCTTCAGCTTGGGCGGAGGTCAGCTCTTTATTGATGGTTTACCAACATTCTACGCTGGTGAGGATTACAAGACACTGGGCATCCAAGATGAAGACTCCTTTGTCCAGGGCGCTATCACTAAAACCTTTGGAACTTCTGGCCAAGCGATTTTTTTATAGAAATCCAGGCCTACCAAATGGCGAAGCAGGTTTCTGTCAGGACACTAGCGGTCAAGTCTACATGACCTTTACTGCTAGTCCTCCTGGATATGTCCCAGTTACACTAAGAGTCTATGACGGTAAGAAAACCTTTAACTTTACAATATCAATTGCTAATTTGGATGCAGTTACTCAATGCCAAAATGGTCGGCTTTTGGGTTTCGACACTTCGACCTCTGCTTTGGCAATCCCAACCGAGACAAGCGCAGCTGAGACAGCTGAGACAAGCATACCAGAGATAAGCACAAGCACCCCCGAGACTCCTAGTTCCAGAATTTCCAGTACCCAAGAGCCTACAAAGGCAGAAGCGACTGTAACTACAGAGTTTAATCCTCCTAGCTCTGCTGAGCCAAGTAGTTCCCCCCCCCCCGAAACATCTAGTTCCGAAGCGTTTACCACCGCTTCCTCCCAGAATGTCGATACCTCAGCTTTTACCTCTTCGCCATTATTCGGCTCTGTATCATCCACCATTTCTTACCAGACTGACGAGACATCTACTCCAGCCTCTTCTTCCGTGACTAATACTGAGGCAATCTCCACCGTTTCTTCCCAAGCTATTAGTTCATCTGCTTCAACCTTTGTTGTTGGAGCTTCCACAATCGGCTCTGAGACTGTAGATACATCTACCTCGCAGACGGAGACGCAGACAGAAACACAAACGCAGACATTCGGTGTCGTATCATCAACTATCATTTCTTCTGAGTTTATTGAGTCCTCAACCACCATCGGGTCATCCATTCTCTCCGGCGACTCAAGTACTGAGGTATCGTCGTCCACTGAACAGGATGAATCAAGTCTGCTCACAACCACTTCGAATGAGCCAACCGATACGATCTCTGCGACTTTTGGCTCGACGTCAGAGACCCCGTAACAAGAGACCTCGTCACAGGAGACCTCATCAGAGCCCGCTAGTTCAGCCAGCTCAGATACGTCCACAAGTGCTGAAGAAACAACTACAGACTCATCGACAACAAGCTTAGAGTCTTCAACAGAAATCACAACTACCACTGCAGAGGGTAGCACTACTACTACAGAACTTGTGACGACTACAACTACCGCAGCACCGCAGAGTGAGTGCGAAGCCGCAAGCAGTCCGCACACTGAACAGGGTGTCAACTTTGATCTCTCCTGTAACACCGTCATCACCGGCGGTAGTTCAGTGGGAACAGCTCCGGCATCTAGTTTTAACCAGTGCATATATTTCTGCGCTGTTTATTTTTCCTGTGTTGCTGTACACTACGAAAGGGCTACAGGGTCCTGTACCGGGTTTAGTTCCATGACTGGAACTTCAGCAAACAATGATTATGACGCGGCTATACGCGCCTGATCTTAGCCCTTGGATACTGCCGGAGATGGTCGGTCCAATGTTTCAATCCAGGTTGTTGTAGCTCCTAGCTGCTGTATCCTCAACAACCTTTATACCTTTAGTGGGATTATTTTACTTGGTATCGGTCATGGCCGTGGTCATTTCTCTATTCTTTTCTTACTACTGCTTTATTCTAACTCTGCCCCTTTACCGGTCCGTGAATCTATCTCAAAGCTGTATTTAAATTATTAGATATAATACATCTTATGTTATGACAGTCGATTGGATACCTCACATTTAACATCAATAATCCCCTTTCCCTCTACAACAGTGAAAACTCTTCAGATACGAAGATCTAAAGGATTCATCACTCCACAAGTTTACAGGGGAGCTCGGACTACTTAACTCGAAGCGTATAGATACAGCCGATGGCCGATCGTTGAATGAAACGCTGCCCCATTTCCAGGCATAAAAATGGGACCTCTTGAATCTCAAATCCATTCTGTCGGTGATAAAGCCCCTCCAGTCAGTGCAATTCCTGCTTACTCCCATTTTCATCTTTCAAATCCTCGTCAGCATGGAGCGACAATTAATTTTGCCGCCAGCTGATGTTACAGCCACCGTTGTGTTCCAGACTATTGCGTATCTGGCTGTCATTTGGCTTGGATATCGTATGGTACTGGCAGTTTACAATATATCGCCATTGCATCCTTTGTACTGCTTTCCTGGGCCCAAGATTGCTGCAGCAAGCTATTTGTACGAGGCATATCATGACTGGTGGCGGGTAGGACGATATGGACACGAAATCCGTCGCATGCACGAGCGTCATGGTAGGTATAAGAGTTCTGTCCCACATAATCTGATTGCTAACATAATACAGGCCCAATTGTACGAATAAATCCCGATGAACTTCATTGCTCAGACCCATACTTCACAGACGAAATCTATGCTGGCCCCGGTCGAATCCGCGACAAATGGCAGCACCAACTGAACACGGGTGGCGCCGGTCCTGTTTCTGTCACTGGTTTCTCAACAGTCAATCACGAGATTCACCGCATGAGGAAAGGAGCCTTGTCCAAGTATTTCTCTCGTCAGCAGATGCTCAAGCTCGAGGGTGAGGTCAAAGAGTTTGCACAGATGACTGTCGACAAGATGCTTCGATACGCTGGTGGAGAGCCCTTTGACGTGAAGGAAGCCTTCAACTGCTTTACGGCGGATATCATGTCTCAGTATGCTTTTGGTGAATCCATGGGCTTTATCGCTCAAGATGGATGGGAACCGAATCTTGCTACTTGGGTCAAGTCTTTCTTCCAGAGCGCCTACATGATGAGACATAATGTCTTTGCAAGGAAGATGGCCCAGCTTCTTCCGTTCTTATCTGACTACTTAGGCGAGGATATCAAAGCAGTCATGAATCAGATGAATGTCGTGATTCCTGGGTATATCACAGCTGCTTTACAGAGTCCCGAGGGAGGAAGAGTTTTTGCTGACGTGATGGAGTCCAAATCACTACCTGAGTCAGAGAAATCCATGTATCGGCTATCGGGAGAGGGTTTCAATTTCCTCCTGGCCGGGACCGAGACTACTGCCGTAAGTAGTTGCTCTTTATTTTCCATGCGACAGCGGTACTCATAAGTTTTAACAGGCCATCCTGACAGTTATAACCTATTACCTGCTCGCTCAGCCACTGACATATCAACGATTGATGGCCGATCTCGAAGCGATCGATCCAAAAACAGTCAAGTGGACCGAACTCGAGCAACGTCCTTACCTCTGGGCCGTCATCCACGAAGCTCTTCGTGTAATGCCTGGTGTATCCCACCGTTCAGCCAGGATTGCCCGCGAAGAAGACTTGGTCTACAAAAGCAAGGATGGTAGCGTTGAGTGGGTTATTCCCAGAGGCACTCCCATTGGTATGACTTCAATGATCAATCACTGGGATAAGGAGATCTTTCCCAAACCGGACGAGTTTACACCAGAGAGATGGTTGGAGGGAGGGAAGCCTAACTTCAAACTACAGAAGGTCTTGATTGCCTTTGGTAAGGGTAGCCGAGCATGCATTGGTGAAAAGTAAGTTGCCGTTTAATTATCTACCCGTTCTATATTAACGACTTTCCAAGCCTCGCTTATTGCGAAGTCTATATCATGGCAGCTTTGCTCGCTTTTCGAGTTATCCCCAGGGCGCGTCTATATGATACAACGATCGAAGATATCACATACGATCATGATTTGATTGTAGTCCAAACGAAGAAGGGATCTATTTCAGTCCGTATTGCCATCTCATAAGTCATAGTACAGGTAGAGGAGGTTGGACCAAAGCTTCATACTATAAATACCGTCAACAAAGACTAGCTGCACCTGCATAGATGAACATATCTCTACCTCATCAATACTATTCGGGCCCATCAGAAAGCCTAAGCGTGTTCGACTTCCGTAACTGCTCTCTTCATCTGCGCTTGACTTTTGGCGATGCCAGCAGCAGAATTTTGGCCATCGAATAGAACGGCAATCTCTTCCAGAGTAGGGCCCTTTGTCTCGACGAAGAAGAAGTAGATCACGAGACACTCAATAACCAGGCTGTAAAGCGATATTAGTCCAGTCAACGCGTTGAAGCAAGTGAGTAGTGACTTACATGACTATATAAACAAAGTAAAACTTCCATGCAAGCTGCTGCAAGCCAAGAGGATTCACCCACTGGTTGAACACCCCTGAGAGAGCTGTAAAGCAGAAGCAGAGGGTAAGTCCCTTGGCCCTAATATTATATGGCAGAATCTCAACAGTATAGGATACAGTCAGGCCTGGCCATGCAGCGCCGGCCACGCCGTAGAAGAGGAAGATCATGGCGACGACGGCAATGCCCGCAGCTGACGATTCAGTCTTTGCGTAGACAGCGCTGCATGCAGTCCAGATAGTGAAGGATATGAGCATGCCGACGCCAGCGAAGAGGAAGAGAACCCTTCGTCCCACGCGATCGACAAAGAAGGCGGCGAAGAGGGAGACAAGCCAGCACCAAATCGTGAGACCACCGTTGATGTATGCCTGGGTGACAGCACTAGAACCTGTTAGTATCTCTTGATGGCAATTTCGCATAGATGTTCACTTACTCCGTAATGCCGATAGTTTTCAGAATGGCGGCGAGCTACGGTTAAAGTCAGTTTACACTCTCAGAAGCCTCTCATCCTTGATTCCACTTACATAGTATGAGACAAGACCGTTACCACTGCACTGGGAGAAGATGGCAGTAGCAATAATCAGCCCGCATCGCTTGCGGTTACCTGGGGTGCGCCAAAGCTCTGCCCATCCATTATCCGAAGACTCACGCTCAAGTCTAATGGTGTTGACAATTTCGGTGTATTCCCATCTGACAAACTCATCGTTATCGTCGCCGTTGCCATGGTACTTGACGAGAATCTTGCGTGCTTCCTCCTCGCGTCCTTTGCTGATCAACCATCGGGGGCTCTCGGGGACAATGAATATGGCCAAAAGCTGGATGCCAGGCATGAGACACTGCAGTCCTGTTGGAAGAACCCATTGAAGGTTTCCAGTCTGGTTTCTCAGAGTTCCAAAGCATACCCACGCTGCAATGATGCTACCGAGATACCAAAGCGTGTTATAAACGGTCGTGATCTTGCCTCGATGGCGGGGATGGGCGATCTCGGTGATGAGGAGAGGGCAGGTCGCGTTGGAAATATTGGAGCCACAGCCCATGATGAATCGGCCGACGAGGTACAGCGCATCACGTCGCGGTCCGTGACCCTTTTGAGGAAAGCATTGCATGAGGGCTCCAACGATAACGATGATGCAGCCAATAGCCGTGCCTTTCTTTCGGCCCAGTCCGTCGGCGACATACGGAGCGAAGAGGAGGACAAAGAGACCTCCGAAACCGGGCATGGCGCCAAAGATACCTAGTCGGCTTCCTTCTGGGTGATCAAAAACTATACCATCATGTCAGCTGGGAGTAGCATTGAGGTCCAAGGAGATTATTACATGTCTGCCACGACCCCATTGTCTGAAGGCCGTTCAGCAAGCTAGAGTCATAGCCGAGGGTGGTCGAACCCATGAAAAGAAATACCATCATAAGGTACAGCTTCCTCAGCTCAGTCTGTTTCCAGAAAGGCAATGATGAGCCCTGAGGAGCATGAGTCTCCTCTGAGATGTCGACATCGGTCTCCTTTGAGGTCATGATGAGCCAGAGTGTAGATGGAGATACCAATTGGTCAAGAGATCTGGAGTTGAAGCATCTGTTGATCAAGGGATGATCTTGGCTGCTTCCCCGACGGGTTATATATCCAGGATAAGGAAGTATCTGGCATGAATACCTACACTTGACAGCCACATACTAGTCAAAGATCAAGCCATGAGTCTCGTGACAGTAAGTCACAGCCATGCATCATGGTCCTTGGATGGTATGGATTCGGCATGCTTTTCCAACTCTCCCCGTGGGGAAGACAAGGTTGAGGAGTTTGTTTAGGAGACTAAATCACAACAGGTTAAGCTGTCATGAGTGATCCACCGCATCGGTGGCATTGATTGGGCGAGCATGTCTGAGCTCGACCACCACCAGCGGTCGAACCATTCTTGTTCGGGCAAAGGCTGCTGAGGTATATCCGACATTTCGGCGAACTGGAGAGTCTAAAAGAGAGGAGGTGATCCGAATATTCTCCTCGGACTATCTTGTTCTTTTTGCCAGTCGATTCTACGCAGAGAAACCCTCACCCTGTTACGCCGCAGTAAATCCTTCAATGACTGACGCAAGCGAGAGTGCCCCTGCTTCTGTCTCCGCAGGTGCGTCAATAGCAAATTCGGGAAAGCGGTCTCGGAACCAAGCAGCTTGTGATGTCTGTAGGGCAAGGAAAATCCGGGTTGGGCAACCTTAAGGCGTTCATAGCGTCACTGTGTACCTAGATGCTAACAATATTGGTAGTGCACGTACGATGCTAACTGTCAGCGATGCCGAGGCTGCGAGTTCCTAAATGTTAGCTGTACACATGAACGTCCAAGAAGGAAGCGTGGACCTCCAAATAAGTCAGTTTATTGTATGTTGCTAATGGTATTAGTATACTGACACAGGGCAGACATGCACAAAGAGCTTCAAGGCAGATTATAGGGTCACCGGGAATCCTTTCTCCAAACAACGTTTCCATCTCATCAAGCGAAAGCAACAATGGCTGTCAATCAATAACGCCACTGCAAAGTCCCGAGGCTCTGGGCCACATGAACCGTTCCGCGACTTGTATCTGCTCAGGACTCAGCAGCAAATGGCTTTCCGCATTTGCCCCGGAGCCGATCATTATGCGTCTGCTAGGGGACTGGTTCAATGTGATCCACCCTCTAGCTCCGATCTTACTCCGTCGCCGATTCCTCCAGCGCCTTCAGCAAGGGGTAGCTGACGTTGATGCCGAGTTCTGTGGGCTTGTCATCAGCGTATGCGCAGCTACCAAAGCGACACTGCCGCGGGGTGACTATGGACCAGTGACTGTAGATTATTGCGTTGACTTCCTTGATGCTCACGGACTACTCAAGAGTCAATTTACCCGAGACTCTTTTAGCATGGACAGGTGCATCGCCTTGTACAATATCGGGACAGCCATGAGCGCCACCACGAAATCGGGGTTGAGCAGCATGCGCGCCTATCACGCATTGAGCGAGGCAGCTGCAGGGGCCAGGTACCTGGCATATTATCGGATACACGAGCACGATGAGGCTGAACAGCAGCTCTTGAGAAGACTAATCTGGCTGTTATTTGCTAGTGCGTGGTATGTATCGGCACTGGCAGTGGATGGCTCGAGCCGCGCTAATCAGGTCGCATATTCCAGCAGTGCGGACATTTTCGGAAGACTGCCCATCAGTCTACTCAGTCAAGATCGCATCGAGACTTTTCCAAGGCCGCTCCCTTTTTCAGATAACCAGATGGAACCAAAAGCGCCAAACAGCTGTCACGAGCCTCCTTGGTACGGAGATGACACCACTTATGTTCCAGGACTAAACTCGCTAAGCGACTTGTTTCTCATCTGGCAAGAGGTGCAGCAAGTTCCCGAGGGTACGGAACCACAAATTACTATCACAAGATATCTTGCAAAGATTCAACAAGTTCTGGATAATCTCCCGCCCGAGTTACGGTGGCGTGGTGGTCTGTCCCGTCCAGCTAACGTCACAGAAGGACATGACGTTCAAATCGCCAATTTATTTGTGACAAGCCTCAACATTCGCTCCAACATTCTTCAGAAATTTGGTCCCACAGACAAAAGCGCACAAGATCACCAGAAAATTGTAGACGACTTATTAGAGATCCTGTACCACCTTCCCCGCGCTGTCTTTGATGCCAACGGCAGCAGCCTCGTCCCCAAGATTCGGGACATTGGAGCAGCCTACCTCGAACAGCTGGGGAGCGGCGTTGGGGAAGTGGAGATAGGAGATGCGAGAATTAAACTTGAGCGATTACTTCGGAAGCTGGATGATCTAGACTGTTGGCAAGGAATTGGTGTGCTTGATACTCCGCCTTTGAGGGTAGATACGTGACCTCAATACCAACACTGATATCAGATCACAACGTCAGAACTGAGTCAATGCGACCCCAACTTCGGATGCATATGCCCCACAATCAAGGAATCCGCAGCTATTCACCAAGACTCGGTGCAGTTTCTCCCGAGTTAGTGCGGAGTAAGTCCGAGTATCCCTGCAAGCTTGGCTAGCGCTCTGCATCTATGATCCACCAACCCTACACTCCAGTTTATGCACTCCAGTTTATGCACTTTAGGAAATACAGAAGGTATTTGAATCGTCTACGATTCGATATTACAATCAATTTCATCTTTATCAACATATAGATTTTCATCTTTTGATGCTCTACAAACATGACTGCCACACAAGTCCCAACAGCTCCAGTCCAGCATGCCTACCCCCATCTTAGGCGATCTGACAAGGGTTCAGTTCAACTCATCGTCAAAGGGAAACCCTTCTTGATGCTTCCCGGCGAGCTACATAACTCATCACTCAGTTCCGCCAAGTTCATGAGTGAAGTATGGCCAAAAATGAAATGCGATCATATTAACACATTGCTCGGTTCGGTAACATGGGAAATGATTGAACCCAAGGAAGGCCACTTTAACTTCACTGAGCTTGATTTGGTCCTGAAAAGCGCCAGAGAGCACGATATGCACCTCGTTCTGCTCTGGTTCGGAACATACAAGAACGGTCTCTCAACATATGCCCCAGGATGGGTCAAGAGGGATCCCAAGCGATTCCCACGAGTTCAAGTTCTTGAAGCTGGTGGCGTCAAGAGGACACTCGAGATGATTACTCCTCTATGTGACGCCGCGTGCGAGGCGGATTCTCGAGCCTTTGCTGCTCTTTTACGACATCTTGCAGAAGTTGATTCGCAGCACCAGACTGTTTTGATGGTTCAAGTTCAGAATGAGACTGGAGTCCTCGGAGATTCTCGGGATCGATCGCATCGAGCTAACAAAGCCTTTGCTGAACCCATTCCAAGTGATCTTCTACAGTATCTGAGCCGCGTCGACACCCACTCAAGATTCAAGAAACGAATCGCAAGTGTTCCCTCATCAGGTACTCATTCCTGGGAGTCCCTTTTCGGACCCGGGGCCGCAGCCGATGAGGCCTTCATGGCGCATTTAATCTCCTCTTACGTGGGACGCGTTGCCGCCGCAGGAAAGGCCGAGTACCCTATCCCTTTGTACACAAACACATGGCTCAACATTGAAGGGCAGTCGGAGCTGGACTTTGGTGGAGGCGCGCCAGTTGTGGTTGGTGGCGGTGACAAGCCTGGAATTTACCCATCTGGAGGTCCTTGCCCGCATGTTTTGGATATCTGGCGATTTAACACGCCCTCTCTGGACCTCCTAGCTCCGGATCTATACTTTCACGACTACGAAACTGTCTGTCGCAATTATACAGAACAAGGAAACACTCTCTTTATCCCTGAACAGAGACGCGATGAATATGGAGCGCGACGCGTCTGGTTATCCTACGCGACTTACGGCGCTCTTGGGGCAAGTCCCTTTGGCATCGATACTGGCTCTGACATCATTGGCCGCGAGTTTAAGCTTCTGGACCAGACCAAGCAATTTCTCCTGGATGCTGCACCCGAAGATCGCTTTGGCTTCTATTTTGACGAGGAGCCAAGCGAGAAGAAGCCGGAACAGTGGACTCGCACGTTCGGCGACATCAAGGTCATTGTTGAGCGCTGTTTTGTCTTTGGAAAGCCTGGCCCCGGGGCTGGGATGATTATTCATTTGGGCAACTCCAAGTTTCTGCTCGTTGGCCGGGGCTTCCACGCCCGATTCAAAGCAGCTCGTAAGGATGCAACCTTTGGTGGGATCCTTTGGGGCGAGGAGAAGGAGGTTGATGAGAACGGAAACCTACAGACACTGAGAATCTTGAATGGAGATGAGACGAGGCACGGCGAATTCATGATGATGCCTAATGACGATCCCGATTATGGCGGGTTTCCTATTGCTGTTACGCCTGGAGCGAGGACTTGCATCGCTGAAGTGGAGGCCTATTGGATTGCCGAGGATGAAGATGACCGATGATGACAATATTGATTCATCAGGTAGACGAGATTACAGTAGTATCCACAGTAATACCAAATTTGTAACATCTTGTCGCATTCCCTTGTACATCACGTGTTACAGACCCATGCTGATCTCAGATCGCCCCTCATCCTCATCCACCTCAAGTTCAATGGCGTCGAATAACTAACCCAGACACTTAACTTTAAATTATTCCAGCCACCATGGCAGATCAAACAGCGCAATCGCCAAATCCGGCAGAAACACCATCATCACCCGCTGCAGTCTCACCGCCGCAACAGACAGATCTTATTGCCGCCAACGACGAGCACGTACGTGGATAAAATACCTCATCAAGTCTTATTCATGAGTTTATCTGTTTTCGTAGGACAATGAAGTTGAAGACGATGCCGACTCCACTCTTGGGACAGATGCGTTAGTTATCCCTTCGATTACATATCCAAAAGTGACCAAACGCTAATATCTTGGAACTCTAGAGAAAGCTCGACTGCTTCAGTCTCGGCCAGTATCCTCGAATATCGTCGCAGTCAAGGCCGCACTTATCACAGCGATAAATTTACCACCAACTACTTCTTGCCCAATGACGATCAACAGCTTGAGTCTGTGGACTTGACGTATGGCTCTTGTTGCACGAAACTATTTGTTTAGTGCTGATCTTTTGCAGTCACCACTATTTGACAATCTTGTTGGATGACAAGCTGTTTCTGCCTCCTTTAGAAGCAGATAATATTAGGGTTGGTTCTCCTGCTTCAAGAAGGGTTATAATTATAGTATTACTAACCGCTTGGTGCTTTGTCAGAAAGTGCTTGACGTAGGCACTGGGACTGGTAAGTCATCTCAAACAGATTCCTCTCATGCATTATTGACACGCTGAATCAGGTATCTGGGCCATGTACGCACATTCTTGGTCTCTATGAAATCCACTCACTGACCGATTTAGTGAATTCGCTGACCGTCATCCGAATATCGAGATTGTTGGCACCGACCTCTCCCCATGTCAGCCAGAATGGGTTCCGCCAAACGTTCGCTTCGAAATAGATGATGCAGCCCTTGAGTGGACATGGGGGCCTAATGAGTTCGACTTTATTCATATCCGTTACATCTTTGGTGCTATCAAAGACTGGTCTGCCCTGTTCTCCGAGGCCTACCGCTGTTGCGTCCCTGGAGGTTGGGTTCAATCCGCTGAAGCTGATGTCGAGTTTCGTTGCGATGACGGCACCATCGACAAAGAGCCAAACCTCAAGATCTATAAGAAACTGTTTGAAGAAGGAGGAAAGATTCTCGGAAATCCCTTCTTTGTTTATGATCAACAGGTTCAAGGCTTCAAAGACGCCGGCTTCGAGGACATCACGACTGTTGACTACAAGGTAACTGCTGCAAGACGTTGGATTTGAGGTGGTAGATTATTAACAAGTACCCAGATTCCTGTCGGCGATTGGCCAAAGGATCCCAAGCTCGCCGAGGTTGGGAGATTTGTTCGTGCTTGTTTAGAAAATGATATTGAAGGCAAGTTGAGACCTCTTGCTTTTGACCTATTGACCAGCTGACAATTTTCCGTAGGATATACTACCATGATGTGGAACGACGTGCTGAAGTGGCCCAAGGATGAGTATCAGATGTTCCTGATGCGCATTCGCAAAGCTATCAGGAACCCCAGGATTCACACATACATGAGGGTTCGATATGTATATGGACGCAAGCCATGATCACAGTAAGACGGAAGTTTTATCACGACCTTTTATCTAGAGGTTCTTTATTTCATATGACCAAAGAGGCACCTCTTGGTATTAAGTCAATATATATATAAGCTTCACTATTACTGTGTATCTAATTGTTCAAGGAATTGTTTCCTTACTATATGACTATCTCAAGCTCAGGTGGTCTTTGCTTAGGTCTTAAGCCCTCTCTACCAGAACGAAATGCTTACCCATAAATTAAGGTCATCGTGACTTTGACGTGGTGAAGTTGAAGTATCGAGGTGATATTGTGCAGAAAGGGTTTATTGCTGTACTAAGTAATTGCAGACGAAGTTGACCTTTGCCAGGTCTGATATGGAATACTTATAGCCCTGCCAGTTCAGTCGTCTAATCGATCCGGGGTTGGTTCATAACCCCGGTGCATTCAGGCAGTTGGATTGTCTGATGATCCGGGGTATGGGGTAAGGTTGTCACTGCAAATGCAAGCGAAGCCAGGGGCTCGAGATGGAGAATTACCTCCGCCTCGTCTTTCCATGCGGAATTACGTAGGGATTGAACTTGACATGGTCACGTGTCTGTGATTTTCCATGGTTCCCACTTCTGAGCTTCTCCAAGTATCGCGGAGCTATTTTGAGCTCCGCGATGTGCCCCGCAGCTAAGGAATGCCGATGTCCCCACCAAAAACAGTCGAGAGGGGATCGCATAGCATCAAGATACGCCGACCACTCCTCGCTCGAATCGACATCTATAACTGAGTTGAGTAGGCTTCATTCTCCCAGTAGTATCCGCATCCTCACCTTGACAGCGAGACAACCAATAGGATTGGCATGAAGTAGCCTGATGGCGAACCAATTACAACAAACGTGAAGAAGTCGCCCTAAGCGGCCTAGAATGCATTTTACAGCAAACAGTTGGATCAACGATTCATGTGCTCCGGGATACAACCCTTGGACCAAAACCTACCATGTATTCTACCAATGTACGTATCTACCTTTTGAGACGTGCCACCCGAACAATTTGCGCTAACTAGCATGAAATGGCAGGCAACCCATCGAGCTGCGAATGGGGAAACATGTCCTGGGGCCACCTGGTGTCTAGGGAGAAAAGCCATGATTCAGCAATACTAGGATCGTATGGAGGCTTTTGTGCAAGACAGGAACCAGTGGCTTGAAAGAAGGGCCAAGGATACTCAGGAACGTTCAAAGAAGAACATCAAGCATGTAAAGGACATTTACGCACGGTTCCATGAAAGTGTTAAGGGGAATAGCATGTAAAAACTATAGATATAGTTAAACAGTTATAAGAATAATCCGTAAGCTCTATTTTCTCGACTCAGATCTTCGTGTAATCTCCAGCCACTCCCCAGTATCCTCTGCTAATGATGGAGGCAAGAAGGTAGCGGGGTGTACAAAGTTGAAAACCCCAACGGCGATTACCATCATGGCCCCATCAAGCGCGATGAAGTACCGTTCATGCGTAATGAGGTACCCTGTCCAGCCCTGTGAAAGCTCAATAGTACGGTATATGCTCCTTAAATAGATACACAGCAATGACAGCGTCATGGCACTGAGTATAGGAATCGAGGACTTTTTTTCAGATCTCAACATGCCTCGTCTAGTCGATCGAATCAAAAAGTCGATTGCAAGAGCAACAAAAACGCTCATGGACGCCAATTGGAAGACTATTCCTGCGACCATGGTGTTTGTGCCTGGATCCGTGTTGCCGTTGACCTTGTTCACTGCCGCTGAGGCCAGACCGCCACCAATTGCCTGGACAATGAGAGAAATCACATCGCAAGTACAGAAGATCCAAAGATATAGACTCGGTCGAAGAACGGAGCACTCGCGGCCGAAGACCTGGATCAGGCGGCCAAGAATAATGTAGACACCAGCGGTGAAGAAAACAGGGGCTACGGATACAAATGATCAGCAATCCAAGTAACAGTCAAGAGAGATCAGCCAGAAGACAACGGCCGGAATGCATACCAATGATCAGTGTTGAAATCTGCATGAGGAATGCAGTAGAGTTGTAGGGGCATTGAGAGGACCAAGCCCGGCCCGCCCAGCCGATAATTTCGACTATCATAGCATTAACCCGGCGAGCGCTATAGTTCTAGCGGTAAACATACCCAGTCCACCAATAACAAAGACACTGCACCACCAGGTCCTGGACCGACTAAGCTGAAGTATGTGCATAATGGTAGAGAGACCGAACAAGGTACAGAAGACAATTCCTGCAGCGGTGGATGGAACGTAGCCATATGAAGTATGGGTGCCCGATATGTAAGAGTGGCAGCCCTTGCGTAGGTCTTGTTCTGTTGACATGCTGCATTGGTTTGAGTACGGGAACAGGGAAAATGACTAATTTGGCGATGAGATCTGACGGCTGGGCTTTAACTGTCACTTTATATACTCGTCATTGTAATGAGAACGTAAGCTAATAAACTGGGATCTTTTTCCCTAGACGTTCATCGATGGGGCCACAAGTGGTGTAGCTGAAACTGCGAATTTCGCATTTTTTTATGCCGACCTCCTGAACACTCAAGGCTGAAGACCGCGCTAGGTGTCACTGTCACAATTACACGCAAGCCATCGGCTTATCTTGTGGGCTTAGCGTCTTACAAAGCAGACAAATCTTGACATCCCACTGGACTGGCCATAGGCCGTAAGCACCAACTTATCAGCCCCGCATTTCTTCGGAATTCATCTGCCAAGACTGTCTTGAGCTGCGAAATTCGCAGTTCGGACTTCAATCGTGGTCTTGGACCAAGAGCCAACGCCATCTGCACCCGACTTTTGTTCCTCTTGTCTCAGTCTGCCGTAGACGAGCCTGTTGACCAGTTTAGGTTCAGAGATTTGTCACCTTTCGTTTCGAGCCCTTCGTTGCCACTATGCATCCAAAACCTAGCCGCGCAAAGAGCTGCACTGCATGTCGCCAGGCTAAGCTGGCATGTGATGCCCGCCATAAACCTGCCGGAGCATCGTGCACGAGGTGTAGTAAGCGCGGACTTCAATGTCGGTTCGATTCGCATTTCAAAAGAATTCCAACAAGAAAGTTAGTACAGCACCACGGGTTCCGTCATTGATAGAGACCCTAATACTCATACTCGCAGTATCGTGGAGGCCATCACCAACTGCATTGATCCCCAGCAGCCGCTTTCTAGCGATTCAACAAGCGCGGGAGCGCAGTCTCATACAAACCAGTCGACACTGTCACAAGCACCCGACATGCCGTCTTCGGCCTGCACGCGGTCCTCTAGTCCTTCCTCTCATACCGACTCTCAATACTCTACTTACACTGATATCGCAACTGGTGTCGACGAATGTTCCAGGGGCGATGAGGCCTGGCTGCAGCTTAAAGCTGTCGACATACCCTCTAGTTACCAGCTTGGAAGTCTGAGCGTGAACAATACAGTGGCACTAGAGCTCTTTCAACAGTCAGTATAAACATGCCCCGAAGACGAATTGATGTCTATGTAAGAACCGAACTGAGTCAAGCACCAGCTTTGATAGGTACTACCGTCCGCACGCCAAGTTCTTGAGACCCATATGTACGTCTTTAACCGAGTACTCACAATCCTCTCGGCATCTTTTCTGGACCATTATCCTCTGTTCTTCCCAAATGCATCCGAAACACGCCCACATGTATCCCTCTATTGTAACAGAGCACGAGACCATGCTCTCGGCGATTTTTGTCTGTGCCCCACTCACTATCGAGATGATGCATGCTCTCCTTTGCCTTTGCTTATGGCCAGTTCCGAAGGTCCGCCTCTGGCAAGACTTGTCATGGGGGTATATAGGTCTTGTTGTGAACTCGGCCATGGGGCTCAACTGTCACCTGCCATCAAACCCGCTCCTCAATGCACATTTCAAGAGAAGTTCCAGCCGCCGCGCCGTGCCAAACATAGATGCTGCTGTCAGGGATACTACTTGGCTTGCCTGCTTTGACATAAGCACTCGGTATGTGTTCTTTCGATTGCTTCCCCGTACAAAGTATATGAGATTCGCTGCTTACACAGTCACATTGCCACAGACTTAGCGAGTTCTTGGGATTTCCGTCCTCATTCTCATCCAAATACCATCTAAACAGTATATCCCGTGCTCGGGAGCGAGCATTAAACCATCTGGGCCCATCAGGCCACATGATATTAGAGATTCGTCGGCTCAGCTTGATTTCGATGGCCAAGCTCGACATGGTCACAGACTACGCACTTCACTTTTCCCAGACACAAAGCAGGATCAGCGAGCTGGAGGCACTGAGAAGGTCAGACCAAAAACCCTGGAGTCCTGAGACAGAACTCACTTTACAAGGTACAAAACTGTACTTGTATGCCATGACACTTCTATTGCCTCCCCTAAAGGACCCCGTCGTAGCTCTGCAGGCTACCTCTAATCGGGACGCGATATTGACCAGTGGATTAATGTGTGCTTCAACAATGATATCAGATATACTCCACCAAATCGGTGAAAACCCTAATCAAGACTCAGACAAGAATACTTGCAGTGCAGCGTTCTGGCCAAAGACGCAAATCAGCTATATGTTCTTTGCCGCCACATTTATTTTTCGTGTTCTTCTCTCACATTCGAGTTTGACACCGCAGGATATAACCCTTGCTATGTCACGCCTTGCAGATGCACACGCGGTTTCCAGAATGGAACCGTTACATCCAGATCGCACACGTGCTGCGGGGATCATTCAACGATTGATAGAAGTTGCGCGCGGTTACATGATTGAAGACTCTGGCGAAAATGACGCCAAGGACTTACTCCCGAGGGGGCTTCTCGTCACTGGTCGCTTGGGGGCATCAGTCATGTTTGATGCCGTCCTGCGGTCTGTACACCACCAGAGACAAAATACAGAGACGCGGAAGTCGCTTTCATTAAAATCTTCAAGAGTTACGCCTATGCCTGGCACCGAAATGCCTGCAGGTGGAGAAGCTAGTTCGAATATCGGGCTGATAGGGGACCTCCAATCTGTAGAAGCCCATGGAGATGCACCCAGCCGCTCAGGTGGAATCGGCTTTGGCGATATGTTTGATTTCGAATTCATGGATACGTATGAGTATATTATGAGCACTGACTCGTCTCTTATGCTTGATAGCCTGGAGGACCCAGGTGGCAGGATTTGATAGCCTCAGACATTTGTCAAACATTTCATTGCATCCGTTTCAGCGTGTCGACATGTTCTTGCCGAGCTTCGTAGCTTACCTTGCTTGATGCGTGATTGCAAGACGATCAGGCCGGTAACAAATGAACATCAAGATCGGAGACGATGTATTGGTTAAATGCACTACTACTACTATATGCAAGACTCGAAGAGGTTATCAGTGAAATGCAACTAAAGAGGGGTGGGTGGTGACGCCAATTGTAATTTGACAGCTGATGCATTAGGCAGAAATGCAAATCACGCATCAATTCTCAAAGATCACCAACATCGCCACCACAACGCCTCAGCATTATTTCTCATTATAATAATACAGCCCTGCATATCTCATCATATCGCAGCTACCATGTGCTCCCGGACACTTCAAAAGGCGGGTACTTCGCCCACTGTTTCTTTCCATTCTACAACCGCGCGACACCTAGAAGCTACCCGGGATGCTGGGAATGTTGTAATGGTACACCTCATATTATTCACACTTACACAATATCGCTGACCCCTCGACAGCAGCCTGAACTGTCACTTCCGATTCGAGAAGTTGTATCCCAATGGTATTGCGTGCGCATATCCACACTCTCTTACTGTCTACATGCCTGACTCCCGCTAGTGTAATTGCTGCTGTGGCCCGAATGGTCTCCTCACCAGTCCGAACTGCCCAGATTGCTATCATCGTCGTTGCGAAAGCTGCATGTACTGTTGAATTCTCGAAGATTCATCAGTATAAATATGCCAGGGGATCATGTTAATATGGCCAGTATAAACTCGTCAGCTTATACTTGGAACCAGGAGTTCTTCGACCGACAAATTCAAAAATACCCAGCAGAAAACATACATGCAGTAGGAAACTTTTCAAGCGTCCACGATCTCATTCAAAAGTTCCTTACCGCATCTGGGGATATGGAGGCGTTCCTTGGCCCCAGTACATATCAGATTTTGGAGCTTGAGCCTTTTTGCAAGTCATGCAGTATGTACGATTTAGTAACCGGAACTGACCCTCGTGTGACTCGGCCCATGGCTCTTCTTGATGATCGCTGTCGGCGGATGCATCATTCTGAACCGCCTGGTGATCGCATGCGCCAAGACCGTGGTCCCTTAAGCTCCTCACAGCTACTACAAGAGCTCAAAAAGAGAGTAGGTAATGCAAATCTGGCCATTTGGACTCGCCATTAACGATAGCGCTTGTAGCGGTATGGATGCGTTGGTGAGACAGACGCTACGCGGCGCCTACTGTGAGGCATTCTTAACAATCATGTGCTTTCTGCATCAGCTGACTGTTATCTCCAGATATGTAGCTAATCCAGACTGCTGGGTGATTGTGGCGTTGGCTTCAACGGCTTCCAGCGTTCAAGCCACGTTTTTACCAGAATTCTTTTACAAATACTTGGGGTCAAGAACGTCACTGGGTATCCATCGACCGATGCGGGGACCACTCATCTTTGGACTCGAATTTCATCTACAGTTCTACGTATGGTGTGAAGGCGGCCCTCAGTTCCGTGATTTTAGGACGAAGCGGAACGGGAAGCCTCTCCGCCAAAGTCGCCAGCCCTATTACCTGAAATTGGGCCATGAAAATGAGCCGCAGGTTCATATCTACGAAACACAGGTCTCCTGTCTCATAGCTGGTATAGATGAGGACTCTTGGGTTGCATATCAGTTTATTGATACTTACTACCAAGGAAACAAACCACTTGCGCAAGATGAACAGCATGGCGTCAAGCCAGATCCATTAACAGGGGGCTTGTTTGATGCAAATCTCCCTATCTGGACCCCGAGAGAGTATTTCCTCATTGTCTACGAGTGCCGACTTAAACAGGTCAGGCATGCTATGCACAACCTGGTCACGAGATTGTTTCTAAGGTTAGAGCCATATGTAAGTGGCCCTGGTTGTGTAAAATACCATGAATTGATCACTTACTTGGATTTAGACACAGGATGAAGGGAACCTGCCAGCTTCTTTTGGTGGGGGAATTATGGCGACGATGGACCAAAAGAAGTTAACGCAACGAGTCCTCAACGAAGCAAACCGATTTTTGCCACAAACGATACACTCTATCTGCAAGGCGATTGAGGTTTGGGACAGGTTTAGCCGAAGAGATCTTGCCTACCTCTCAGACATACTGACGTCTGATTCTAAGAAGAGCCCAATCCCATCGGTCAAGGTAGTTACCATGATCGAAGATCACATCGACGCATTGCGAGACCTCCAACGACGCGCGGAGGAACAAAGCGACTTGTGTGCAGGACTTGCTCGAAAGGTATGTGAGGGGAGACGTTCCGAGGAGGCCAAAGAGCGCGGAAGGGCTTACGGATACAGCTGGAAATGCAGATTGTGATGGAGGATAATGAAGTCACGGCCCGACAACAAGCAGGGAGTGAGATGACCAGATATTGGACTGGCATTGGTTTGGTAGGTCTATGCAGTTTATTTTTACTGCATAAAAAGCTAATCTCCTGTAGGTCTTTCTACCGCTCACGGCTGTTACTGGTATATTCAGTATGCAACCAGGCATTTTGCCGGACTCGTTTTATCAGTGGTGGATTTTCATTATTTGTTGGATTGTAATCACGCTTCTTGTCATACTCGCTGTCAAATTCAGATCGCTACGATCTTCAATGCCAGTATTGCGCAGCGATTGTTCTTGTAGTAGAACTTGATCTCTATAGTACCCTTTCACATCAAGACTATCTACTATCGCTGTCAACGGATTTCCCTGCAGAGATCAAGCTCATCCCAAGCATCCCAAGGTCCCCGGGTAGGACAATCTTGAATGGAAATTTCTGGGGTCCTGCATTTTCCCCGGACATCATGAGATATTGCGACCCCATTAATAGTTCTTATTGGTGCGGCAGTGTTTTTCCAGAAGCGATCCATGGGCGATCAACTTGACACGATACTCAGTGGAGACCAGTGGGTGCTTGACTGGGTAAGCATATCAGGCCAAGCTCCATACGGTATTTCGGAGGCACCAACTCCATCAATTGGAGCCAACTGCCATTGCCCCGTACCGGCAAAATAGAGTTATGCTGATCCCTGGTTTAGCCTAATAACTAGCACTTTCTGCCGTGACCTTGTGCCATGACTGTATAAGACCGTTGTGATATCGTTTAAAATGCATTTTCGTAAACAGTAGTTTTTGCTACCAGCGGGAACTGAAGTCTTGATTACCGATATGTTCAACAGCATCAAGACAAAGGCTCTTCTAGTAGCCTGCCTGGTTTTCTCAGGCTCGGCATTACCCAATGGCAATGACAAGCGCCACTGGGTAGGCACCTGGGCGTCAATGCCTCAGGAAGTTGAGCCTGCAAACTTGGCCCCAGCTCCGTTTGTACGTTACCATTAAACACACGTGAGGCTATCTTACGAGGCCCTCAAATACTGATGAATGACTTCATGACAGGGAGGAGCAGATGCAGCAGCTCAATTCGAAAACACCACTCTGCGACAAACATTTCACATGTCAATTGGAGCTGACAAGATCCGTATTCGATTTTCCAACATCTTTGGCAAAACAGACCTGCCAATCACTGCAGCATCAATTGCTCTACCAGTCGGTGGAAAGGCCGGCGTCGGTCAAATCGATACCAAGACCACGAAGCAGCTCAAGTTTAAGGGAAAGAAGTCCGTTTCTGTCCCAGCAGGAGAGATTATTTACTCTGATCCCATCGACTTCAAGCTGAAGCCTCTCTCCAACCTCGCATTGTCTGTCTACACTGAGAAGGGCCAGCTTGGAAACAAGATCACCGGACATCCTGGGAGTCGCACGACTTCTTGGATGCAAAAAGGCAACCACGTCAATGCTGCATCTGTATCTCAGGGAAGCACCAAGCATTGGTATTTTGCGAACGGGGTTGACTCGTGGGCGCCCAAGGACCACTTCGCTGTTGTTCTCCTCGGAGATAGCATCACCGATGGCCGCGGAAGTACGGACGACACAAACGATCGGTAAGTGGAATCAATGTTTGATCACCTGGTCCGCTTGTTAACAAGCTTAGATGGTCCGATGCTCTTGCGGCTCATTTGCAAGAGTCTGGCATGTCTAATGTCGCTGTGAACAACATGGCGGCAGGTGGCAATGCTATCCTCTCAGGCGGTCTGGGTCCTATCCTGCTCCAACGGTATAAGCGAGATGCCTTGGAACAGCCAGGTGCCAAATTCGTCGTCGTGTTCGAAGGCGTCAACGACATTGGGCCATCCGCAACCGATGAAGCTACTCAAAAGAGGATCAAAGATGGTCTCATCGCCGCCTATATCCAGATTGCGAATGATATCAAGAAGGCGGGCATGACTACCATTGGAGCGACAATCACGCAAATGCTTGGAAACCAGTACCACTCTCCCGAGAGGGAAGTCACTCGGGTCGCGATCAACGACTGGATCTTGAAAAACGGGACTTTTGACCACACTGTCGACTTTGCGTCTTTGATCGGCAGTGGAGAGAAGCTGCTCCCTCAGTATGACTCTGGCGATGGTCTCCATCCCAACCCTGCGGCGTACAAGCTGATGGGAACAAAGTTTCCGATCAAGGTTTTTGAGAAATAATTATATAAAGGCCTAGGCCAATTAAAGTACAAATAAAAATTGAAGAAAGAAAAAGTTGCTCAGTGTCAAACAGCATAATACCGATACAATTTTGGCCACGTATAGAGTATGGTATGTCAGAACGCACCAAGATCTTTTCCAAACTTTGACCGATTGTAGATCAGACCATATGGCTAGCCGATTATGTGACTCTGCTGCCTTGCCCATGTGGCTTGCACTTGGACCTCTAAATGATACCGGGATAGCCGGGTAACTTCTTCCTCAACTCCATTAGACTTCTGGACCTTACCATTAAGGCTTAGCCTCCAACAACCAGTGGTCTCTGATTGGCGGTGTGAGTTATCCTGGCTTTCAGCTGAATCCACTAGTGCCTGAGTTATCCGGAGCCCCGGCAAGGCAGATTGGAGGTGGTTCTGCAGAGATGTGTAGTCTTCAGCCTCTACTTCGTGGCATCTGGGGATTAAGGGTCTTGCACTGAATATGATATCTATTCAAAGTCTAATGTGTGCATACCAAATTACTAGAAAATCCCCACGTTTCTGGCACTGAAATCTGAGAGACTGAGTTGGTCTCCAGCTTGGCGAGGTGGGCTGACGAACGGACAGGCATTCTGAGACACACCAGGCAGGGATGTAGATATCACAACCAACAGATGGAACCTCGTCGTACATATATGTACCAGAGAATGTAGTCAACCAACAGTCCCAACCTCTTCCCCAATACAATCCATCACTGTCTACCCTCTTTACCCTCTTCTCAAATCATACATTGAAGATGGCTTGGGATCGTGACGAGTTAAATAAGAAGGGCTTCTTCTTCGATAACTCTATCCGCACTTCGATTCCGTGGGCCCCATTCCCGCCCCACGTCGAAGCCCTCCGACAGTCAATGCTAGACTTCACATGTCAAGACTTCGACGTGACTTCTGAAGAAGATGCCGCCACGCAGCATGAAGCTAAGAGATACTCTGAAGGCGGGTACTCTGAGAGTGATTGGGAAGATTTCTTTCGAAGAAACTTCTTCGACCCACTTGTCCAAACAGCCTCGGGGTCACCGAAAGACTCACGCAGGTCAGTGTAGAATTCGCATCTAAAGGCACGTTACTGATATTTGCCCTACAAGAGTTTCACGATACAAGTATTACTATGATACGGTTGTATTGTAAGTATCGCAAGAACAAATCTGGAAGATAGATGCTTATAAGAAAATGATCAGCGACGCCGACGCTTTGTGGGAAACTTTCAATGGAAAAGGTGACGAGGTGGACGATTCAACAGTCCACCGGTTTGAGACTGTGAAATGCCCCAAACCCGACTACGCATTCTATCTTCCAATGTACCATCTTAACACCAACTTCCATATACCTGGAATTACCGACCACAGAGCTCGAGAGTGGCATAAAGCATCAACGCCATCCCTTGTAGAGTCATTCTCATGGGCTACCCTAAAAATGCTTTATGAAAACGGTCTTCGACCTACCCCGTTTCGTGTCTTTAATAAGGAACCCCGCGAAAAGGATCTCAAATGTTATCCTTGGCTGCTTGTTGAGTATAAGAAGGAAAAGTATACGTTTTTTGACCGTCAACAATTAGAGGAGACCGTGTGTTGCCAAGCAGCCAACGGCAGCGCAAGTGCTATCAAGCTGAACCAGATTGCAGCAAGGTATACCATCGAGCTGCCCGATGAGGCACATGTTCCTCCGATCCCAGTTGTAACCACTGTCGGACCTAAAGTCAAGGTTTGGATAACATATCTTGCCAAAGACTGTATGGTACTCTACGGGGGTAAATATTCTTGGTCTTCGAGATGGGAAAAACGCAGTCAAGCCTATGTAAGTGCAGCCCAGAAACTTACATTTTCATTTACTGACCGTTTCTGTTAGATGATGAAGTGTATTTGGAAGGGTGATATGACTATTCCCCAAGATATTGTAAAGTTTCGGCTTATCCTTGAAAATGCGTACACTTGGGCGACGCGAGTATATAAACCTCTGATAACGACATATATCGACCAGTGGAGATTTGTTCACTCTACAGGTGGCTTGCGGCCTACAAGTGCGACTACAGCATTGACACGCCGCCAAGAGGCAATGGAACTTTCACGGGGTGCGCTCCTGCTGGTCCAAGATGTTCTAGATCGTCAGTCAAGCTTCGAACTTGACGATAGCCTGCACCACCGCCTCACACCGATGCTGATCGGCGTCCTCGTTCAACAGATATGTGTTGCAGAGCGCCAGACGCTTACTCAAGAGATGGATCGCATCGTTGCCGAGAAAGTCAAAGCTTTGACCTTGAATGCTGGAACATCTTCGTGTTCATGCAGATCCAACATGAGGGCAAACACAACAGACGAACAGACCCAAGAACCAAGTCAAGCCACGTCAGTCAATGTCGAAGACCCTAAGGATGATGACTATGTGGACTCTCAGTCACGTAGGTCTGGGAGCAACGATTCCACGCCTTCAACTCCAACCGGAGGTTTACGACGAAGTACGCGATTGAACCCCCAAGTACCTTCTTCGCACCCAAGTACGCCCACTGGTCACACACCTAGGACTCCCGATGCAGGATCAACAGTAGGGAAATCACCCCTGGCCTTTTCGTTCTTCAAGGCACCAGAAAGCCAGAGCAGCTACTCGAAGCCAGTGGTCGAAAGTGAGCCTGAAAGCGACCTCGAATGGAGTACTACATCTGGAGATGAACCTACAAATACTCTAGATGGCGACGTGACCCCTCTACCTTCACCCTCAGCTGCATCTTCGATCATCTTTACACCGACCGACGACGGATTGACACAAGTCCCAGGACCAAGTCTATCACCAGAAGGTCCAGCAATAGGTCTGAGACCGGCAGACCCATCGCCAGCACCTGTGCCAAGTATATTTTCGTTTCGGGGTGTTTCACCATCAGTATCGCTTCCAAAGGCCGAATGTCCAGTTTGTGGAAAGAAGAGAAATTTGTTCGAGCTCTGTCGCGATAAGACATGTTCTTCTAGGTTAAATTGGACGCAATCGGGCGGATCTCCAAGATGACATCTAAATTAGTT
Source organism: Fusarium sp. HKF-74 (assembly GCA_021223625.1). Taxonomy (NCBI): domain Eukaryota; kingdom Fungi; phylum Ascomycota; class Sordariomycetes; order Hypocreales; family Nectriaceae; genus Fusarium; species Fusarium sp. HKF-74. Next base: position 798,818 of record JAJFAS010000008.1, on the reverse strand, counting down.
ATACTAGTAGTATGCTAAACCCTGAGCAAAAGTATAGAGAATAAGAGCGCATATCCCAATTTACACATACTGGCCCTATGCCTCTCCGTATCATCAACCTTGACCAATGATGCTCACATGTTTTACAAACCCCGCACTGCATTCGCATTCCCCTACTAACAACTCTTATCTTGGTATAATTTCCGCTTTCGTAATATGCCGCCAGCCAATGCGTTCACATCGTGTGAGGCATGTAGGTATGTCTTCGCTGAAGCCTTCCCAGCTAATAAGCCTCCCAAGTTACAGCTAACTGGCTGGTAGACGTCTCAAGCGTAGATGTTCAAAGGATACCCCATCATGCCGCCTGGTGAGTACACACCTTTGTCGGCTTGGGCATACAAGTCTCAGATATCTCTTTAGTGTACTCGACTCGGTAAAGCATGCAACTATGGACCGCACTCTACCAATGCCTTGGAGGGTAAAATTCGCACCGATCCTACTACGGAACTAGACCTGTACCGTACAAACAACTTTCCATGCTCGTACTTTTTGGACTCCGATATATTCCAGCCAATATCGCGAGACATATTGACAGTTAATGACGGTCCATTTTTTCTCGAACAACAAAAACGCTTTACGGCTGCTGGCACGTTCGATTCCTTGATAGAACACTACGAGACTACTATCCACCACTGGCTGCCCATGCTCAGCATCAAGCGCCTGAAGCAAGATGCAGAGGCCCTAGCAGACTCAACTCGCGGCGTTGTTGATATTCTGGTCTTCTTGGCCCTTGAGGCTCTCATTAGTCAGAGTGATGAGCATACCATATCACCGCAAAGTAACCCTTCATATTTAAAGGCAAAGCATGGCAGCTTTATCGCCGAGAGTGGTGGAACCATCAACATTCGACTTATACAGACTCTCACCCTGTTAGCCTTGTATGAGTTTGGCCATCGCATCTACCCTGCCGCATACTTGACAATAGGACAAGCTGTGCGACTGGCTACTATGGTTGGACTACATAGCCCTAAGGATGCAAAGCAACTGTTCGTGGAACCCAAGACATGGACGTTATGCGAGGAGCAGAGACGTACTTGGTGGGCGATTGTCATGCTTGACAGGTATTTACAGACCCATGTGTCATGAAAGCTTAATCATTGACTATCACAAGAGTTGTTGTTGCAGGATCCCCGCAGCTCTTGATGGCTGCTCCAGATCCGAGCACGAATGATCTTCTTCCTTGCAACGACGATGACTGGACGAATGGACGAATAGGATTCAACGAAGCACTGTTTACACGCAACTTCCACTCGCCCTCATCCGTTGGGCAATTTGCAAGAGTATGTCAGGCGGTTCATATGTTTGGCAAAGTTCTTCGTCACATAAAAGCCAGAGAAAAAGATACCGACCCAGTCGAAGTTACTGCCGAAGCCTTGCAGTTACACGTCGTCTTGGTAGCGTTGGATCAGGGGATCATGAGTAACGACTTTGACGTTATGACAGCGCATGGAAGCTTGCATTCGGCGTTATCACTGTGCAGTCTCGCTCGACTTCTACTGTACAATGAATATGCGTGTAACGAGCCCAACTTCACCACGGCACGCGAGAGATTGGCTACTGAGGTTAAGATGCAACAGATATCTTTGGCGAGTATCCAAGAGATTGTATCCGAGACAATACCGCAGATGGCAAGGCAAATAGTTTCGGCGAGTCAACAACAATCCAAGGGGCCGAGACATTCACCCATTTTGGCTGGTTGCTTGTATCACGCAGCGACAGAGTGCGCGTGGTTCGTCAGGGAGAATAATGACACGGAGATGGTAGAAGGTTTGGAAGCCATCACACATGCACTCCATGCTCTGAAGTCCGAGTGGTCTGTCTGCAGTAGGTCCTTATCACCCTGCTAAATCCGAAATTGACAACTGATCAATCTCAAGCAGATGAATATTTGTCATATCTAGAGGGGAACAAGGCGCACAACTGACATCATTCCAAGGATGAAAGGGCCGATAGAAATTTCAACAGCCCAATATCATTTTGCTATGTGTCCGCAATGACTTTGCATTCCCGCTCTGCCCGCTCTGCTTACCCTGAGGGCTATAGCCAGTTCAAACCCCGCTTCCGCTCTGCCCGCCCCAACGCTGACATTCCCGCGTGCCCGAGTATGGGCAGCTCCACTCTCTGGTCGTTGTAAGCCAAAGCATCATAATGCCAAATTCTTTACCCGAAGCATCAGATTGTTATAAAAAGCGCAACATCTCCCCTCATGTTCCTTTTAATTCTACCATCAGAAATTGCCTTATCCCTCACCAGCCCTTTCTATCTATCATCTCCATTCGTTCATCAATAAAAACTGTTCTGTTGATGAACATGCCTCAGCTCGTTTGGCTTGTTACTGGCTGCTCCTCCGGGTTTGGATCGGAGTTTGTGCATCAGATATTGTCACGTGGGGACAAAGTCATCGCAACCGCTCGAAACAGTGCAAGGATTGAGTCACTGGAAAGTCAAGGAGCAGCTGTTCTTGAGCTAGATGTCACGGATTCACAAGACAGCATTGATCAAATCATCGCCAAGGCCGTTGATATTTATGGACACATCGATGTATTGGTCAACAATGCTGGTTTCGTAGCTGCTGGCTCTTGGGAGGATCTTAGGTATTGCTCTTCCTGATCAATGAATTCATCGGCCTTGCTGATATGTCTAGTTACAACGAGTTTGTTTCTTCCTTCGAAACCAATGTCTTCGGGCCAATCAAAGTTACGCGTGCAGTGCTTCCGCACATGAGAGCTAGAAAGTCAGGAACTATGGTCTTTATCAGTTCTTTGTCAGGCTGGATCGGGCACCAGTTTACTGGAGCTTATGCTGGATCAAAGTTTGCTCTTGAAGGTCGGCTATCCGATATCTGTCAGTGACAATATTTTATTTCAGTGCTAACAGCAAAATCAGGTGTTGTTGAAAGTCTGCATAACGAGACCAAGTCTCTCGGTCTTCGCACCCTCTTGATGGAGCCCGGACGCTTTCGAACACCTCTCCTGTCAACAGGTCATCTTCACCCAAAGCAGAGTCAAATCCCCGATTACGAATCCGCTTCCGAGACTCACCATAATCATCTTCATGGTGGAGACTCGAAGCAGCCTGGAAACCCAGAAAAGTTTGTCAAGATTGTACTGGACCTGGTTAGGCAGGGGGGTTGCGCACAGGGGAGAACCATCCCGTTTCGTCTTCCTGTTGGGAAAGATGCGGTTGAAGAGATTGAGGCTAAAGCCAGGGGTGTTTTGGAGACAATGCAGGAGTGGGACTCTATCATAACAGAAACCGACTACTAGTGAGCATACTGAGGATAATTACTCAGAGTAATTAAGCTTTGTCCGCCTTGAGTTTTGCAATTATGTTCTTATTTCCATGTGATGAACCCGAGTGGGATATTGAGTGGGATATCACGTGCGAGCGACCATCAAATCCAATCAATCGGCATTTGAAGAGCAGACTGCATCCCACTGTGTATCCCACTCAGTGGGTTTTCATTTACGGCATGTTCCTTTCATGTTGGGTCCAAGCTCGCGCTTTGCACTGTTGCATTACTATCCCACCGGATATCTTTGTCATAATAAAGTTCAACCCAATGGTGGCATAGCCGCAAGCATGACGAAACATACGTAAAAGCAATTGGGGCTGATTTACAGCATATTAAGATATCCGATGAACCCTGCAGACTTGAATGTATAAGTACGATGTTGCATTCCGCCTCGAAAACAGCTCACCACCAACACCATCAATCCAATCTCATCGTAAATCTTGAGTCGACGAATCAAAAGCCCAGCAATCACCATGCAATCCAAGATATCTCTTCTCAGCCTGGCCGTTCAGGCTAGCCTCGCACTCTCAATCCCTCGGCCTTACACCTGTCCGTCAATTTCTGGCAACAAGACGATTGATGCTTATCAGTTGTACCCCGAGAATGTTGATTTCGATACACGCCGCTGTCTTGTATACTCGAGGTTAGTACCCTTGAGTCTTTTCCACCAATTGGGATAAGCCCCTGACATTCACTATAGCGTCTTGTACAATGCAACTGCTGTCGCCTGGGATCCCTACCGAGGCAAGATAGTGCATACCTTTGAAGCTCCTGGACTCAGTGGCAACCCTCTGCTCCATTCAAGTGGCGTACGTGTTGACACTCTGGACCGACTCTCTGTGGTTATCGACGCCGGCGCTGCCTTTGATACCGGTGGCCAGAATATTGAGGGTGACAACTTGCTTGTCAAGTTCGACCTTGTAGACAACTCTTTACTGTGGCGAGCGAACCTCACCAATGCGACCGGTGGTGTATACGGTGGTTTTCAGGATAGCGAAAGCGACGATGAAGGCAACACTTTCGTTCTCGGAACCTTCCCAAGCAGTCTGATCAAAGTCAGTGCAGATGGAAAGTCTGTTGTCCCGTGGTATCTCGTCGAGTCAGCCAACCATACCATTCACGGCTTTTCAGGAATCTCCCGCAAAGGCGACACGCTCTTTGTGACTGATAACACAGATGGCCAGCTTTACCGGTTCGATATCAAAGCATCAAAGGGCAAACCATTTCGTGTTCCAACATCCAAAGACAACAAGGCCTTGGGTCAAAATCTCGACGGCTTGCATTTGCCCTCGCTTTACGCTGGCACTGTCCTTCTGATTAGCGACAATACCAATGGCACTGTTGTTTTGCGATCTAGCAATGGAAAGTGGAAGACTGCCGAGAATCTCGGAACCATTCCTAATCCTTACCTCAGCCAAGGTGGGTTCACTGTCGCATCCGTGCAGATCTCTGATAGTATCTATGCTGTTACTGAGTTCTTTGGCGATGCTATCAATGGAACCCTCCCTGGCAACAGGACATCTTTCCCCTTGAGAGATATTACAGAGGAGGTGGAGACTCTTTTAAACGCCTAAACTTAAAGGGTCAGGTGGCATTAGTCTTGAATTGAATAGCAAGTTGCTTTCGGTGGCCTTGCATTGTAGAGCGCTAGGAATCAAATAGAGTCAGTTAATGGGGTTGTTTAAGGCTGCGAGAACGCTTATCCAGAGAACTTGAGTATTGTTAGTGCAGATATGAAGAAAGAACTAATACTATCTACTGTTGTTTATATTCTTTAATAAAAATATAAAGACTTACCTTTTAGTCATTCCGGTCTCCTCTCTAACTTCAGTCCAGCAATCGAGCTTCTATCCATCCATACTTATCAAAGCGTTTTCGCCAATGTTCTACCTTCTCGGGCTTATAACCAGACGCGACTGCGTTGTCATCTACCTTCGTGCGCTTATATCCAGACGCGGCCGCATCGCCAGTGTCGTCGCTGTCGTCGAAAGGACGCTTCTTGGCCGTCTTTGTCACTCCTCCACCTTCGCCGTTTGACTTCTTGCCAGAAATCTGAAGCACTGAGATCTGGGTAGCGAGATCTTCACTGGTGGGTTCTGGCAAATCTATATCCATACCAGCCGAGTTGGATGCTCCATCACCCCCAGTCTCATCGCTTTCAGACGCATCATCTTCAGATTCCTCACCTCCGGATTCTTCACCTTCAGATTCATTGTCCTGGTACCCTTCTTCCTCAGGCTCGAGCTCTTCAGGCCAATCATCTTCAGAGCTTAAATCATCTTCAGAAATGAAATCGTCGGGGTTGTGCTCTATCTCTTTCCAGTATTTCCAGTCTCTCACCTTTTCGCGCTCTTCCCACTGGCTCAACTGTCTCGATTCCTCACACATCCTCTCAAAGTGTTCCGCCTTATAGTCCTCAAGGCGAATTCGTGCCTCTCGGTCTGCCTTCATGTGTGTCATGTTTTTGTCTCCCGAGTATTTGCGGAGGAGAATATAGTGAAGCGAATATCGCTCCGTGTAGTCAAAGGGCTTGAGAAGCGAAAAGCTGCGCTCGATTGTACCAGGGCAGAATGTAAGCAGCTCCATGTCCTTTGGGCGAGATTGTTGCTGGACGCCAGTCAACTCTTCCATTTCTCTGTCGATTGTGTATTTGAGCTGAGCTCGTGGTCTTTCGTCGGGTACTTCAGTTGTAGGTTCGTCACGTTCCTGCCAATATCTCCACCCGCGGCGTCGGCTTGATCCGTGGGTTGGAATCTTGATCGCTTCTTCAAGCCAGTTCTTCTGTGCTGTATACTTTAACAAATTGTTTTCCAGAAGGTATTCTCCGTATTTCTCGTCTAGACGCTCTTTGATCTCGATAAGTCTATTCTCATCTTGATGAGATTTTGGGTCCAAACTGCAGTGTTGGTAATATCGGATTGCCTGACTCAAGAAGTCCTCAGGGTCCAGAGCCGCGAGGGTTTCTTTGATGTCTTTATGGTCGAGGTCTACCGGGACGTTGACATGGACACTGTTATAAGAACGGCCTTCTCCGCGGTACGTTTCATCGAGAAATTTACCCAGTGAATATGCCAATTTTTCGCGGTATATAGGATCCATTTTTAGTGCTTCTTGGTAGTGATACTGCTGTATAATATATGTCTTATGATAGTTCTTTGCTGTTTCTGTTTGTGTAGGTGTCTGACATTTACGAATAGAAGGAAGAAGTCCGAGTATATATGTTACACAGTAAGCTATGTCTTTATTATCATTTTATCGGGACATAATGCTATCCAGGACAACACAATTGATTCCTTGTTAATTTTCCCAGAATAGCAATTATTAAAGGACAATAATAACTACTTTCTTTCAACACCTTTGTCTTTTTGTCTGGTAATAATGGCCTGATTGGTTGGACTCTATTTGAGTCTATTGCCTTTGTTCTGCATTTTATCAATTGATGCGTTCGTTGCCTTGTTCACAAATGCGTTCAGCCAGGCTGCATAGACTCCATGCGTTACAGTAGCGGTTAATGATGTCTTTATAGCTATTAATACACATCAAACTGAATCAGTCTTTGTGTTTAGTTCCAGCTGAAAACCATTTGCTGTTTCAATCCGAGCTAGGGCGGTCGGCATTCTCAGTACATAAAAGTCCAGCTTTTTAATTAGGTGTAAACTCAATGATGGATGGTCTGAAGCCCAAGATGATACCCTCACAGCCTGGCGGAGTGAAGCTTTCCCACTTCGTAATATGGAAACTTGTCAACCTGTAGCCTGGTGGTGCAGCACAGCCACAGTACAATCCATGCTTTTCACTGCCACATTCCAAAACCTTGTCCTTATTGTTCCAGAACCTGACCTTTCCTAGCTTTTGTCCGTAGTAGACGCTTACCCAGTAGAAATATTCGTCCGAGGCGAGGTCAAGTTGTTTGGGCGCACCCCCGGTAGTCGATCCATAAGCATGACCCCAGGAGTCTCCGTATCTCATCTGCATTCCATCAATGTCATCCCATCCCCTCACGTACGCGGAAGTAATGGGAGGACCACAGTCGCTGACAGGAGATACACTGGACTCGCTCCATGTAGCATTGGTCGTATGATGGCCAAACGGGCCAAAGTAGATCTCTCGATCCAATTTTCTCAAGACAGACTCTGGCATCTCGTCTCCAGCCAGATATGGCCAGTACTCGGCGTAATTGAGTACATTCATGATCATGCCGGAGTCGTAGTCTGCGTAGGCCCTAAGCCTGGCTGCAGCTGCGCTTCCTCTGTTGTCGGCGTCATTGAGCTCCGCCTTGTAAGCCTTGACCTTTCCTCGCCCCTTGCGATAGACTTTGTAGGCGTATGTCACATAGTCGAGATCATCGTAGCCCTCCCCATTCCCGGCGGATCCCGATGCATAAGCAGCAAGGTCTGAATATGCGCCTTTCCAAGTATCGACTACATTCGTTGGCATTTCCTGGTCGATGGCTGTAGCAATAGCTCCTTTGAGTAGATGGCTCTGTTCCGAGGCGATGCTTGCTGCATGTACCGCAACGCCCTGAGGCGAAGTTTTCTTCTTGAACTCGGCACGCATGGTGTTGATGTTCTTTTCCGAGTAGCTCCAGGCCCTGCCGTGTCTGATGCCATCGGATAGCAGCATGAGGTGAATATTGGCTGCAAGAGAAAATAATGGAAGAGAAGGTACGTCAAATTGTGCCACCCGAAACTCGGTAATGGCAGTCCTGACCACGATCAAAAAGCCGATATGAGTTGTTTTGAGCGTATTCCCTTGCTCTCAACTGTTCCTCACCCGCCGAATCCCTGTAGTCTTCCCAGACCCGTTTATAGTTACCCATATTGTCGCGAAACCCTCGGATCTTCTTCCTAAGAATGACTATCTGAGTTTCTGCGTTTTTGGTATCAACGAGTGCCTCGATGCAATCTCTCAGCTTCTCCCACATCTTCTCAGTTGCATTCGGGTGAAAGAATATACTTCCAAATAGTGTGACAAGCGCGCCGAGGCTGCTTCCAACAACAGGCATGAGTACACAACCCAACGCCAGGACGGAGCAGACATATTGTCCAACCTCTTCGCGGTCGGCATGCTCCAGGCTTTCACCACGATCGGCGGCCTTAATAAGCTTGGTGGTTTGGTCATTGACAAATCTTTCACCGATTTTGATACCCATTTTGGAATATGGCGTGCGCGGAGATAGGGAGACGAAATCGAAAGTGAGCAATATGGAGGATACATTGTAAGGTCTTTAGACATATGATCTTTTTCGGAAGCTCCAGACCAGATCAAGAGCAGTATTGAATAACACAGCACCACTGAAGGACGTACTAGGCCTGGAGTATCGGGATTTCGAAACCTGCAGAGTTGACTCACTGAAACTTTTAATAAATTAATAGTTGCTCGGAAGTGTACGTAAACCCAGTTGTAGTTTAACTATCTATAATGAAGCTATGCCAATGCCTCCCATCTGTTGAAGGTCTGTCAAATATCACTTGCCACATCGATATTGGATTTATGATATCCTTCAAAACTGCTCACCATAATCCTGCAATTATTATACCACCAGCCATCAATGCAACAACTAAAGACCCTGTCACACGAGTGCCCGCGGAACCATCCACAGACTCTGGTTTATCATCTTTCCTCCCCTCTTCTTCTTCTCTGTCTTCGCCTTGACCATCACTTGCAGCAGAAGTCCCAGTGATTTTAGCTTTCAGAGTGCTACATGCATCTGGTCCAACTGGCACAAGATCAGTGATAGCAGGATCATCACTGCACGCCTCCCATGCAACGCGATATTCAGAAACATACTCCGCCTGCCAGCTCGTCCATTCAGAAGCCCACTCTGAGAACTCCTCAGCTGACGGTCCAGTAATGACAGGAAGTTTGCAAGGATCTTGAGTGTTATAGAGACTTCCGAGGGCAAAGGATACGCCGAGTTCAGACATGTCCATGGGAGGTGCGGGAGCGCCGGTGATTGACAGCGAGTCTATGAGCGCCCAGCATGATGGGGTCGTGAAAGATGGGCGGGAAGTGGTTATGGTTGGTGCTGTGGTTGGGGTTTGAGCAGCGGCATAAGCGCCTAAAGCGGTGAGAAGGGCGATGATGGGGGTATTTAAGTGGAACCACTTGATTTTATGGTAGAGATCATCGGAAGTAGACAAGCTGAGACACGGCCCAGATGCACACGTAGTCAAAAAGGCTAGCGCAGAGGCAAAGAATAAGCTGAACTAAGATCAATCTCCATATTAAGCACTCTTAAGCCTGCCGATGCCGATCACATTACGTTTTGTGATTCTTCCCTGATTTCTTTTGTATATCCCCTGTATTGAGCTCATGTGTATCTTGAATGTTGACCCAGTGGTTTAACCTGTTTCTTCCAAACATGCATAACACCCTGCAAGCGCTAAAGAGACCAATATGTACAGTAAATAATATCAAAGCGGGCGAGCAGGAAGCGCCGTGCCGCGTTGCTTCGCTAGATTATTAGGGTTTGTGCTGGTGACGACAGCTGAGTTTTCTGATGTATCAAATTCGTGCATTGTATGCCGTGTTTGTTTAGCTGGAAAAGGTTCCAGCTAGCCACTGTGTCTGTCTGTCATTTCCCTCAATAGTACAGAAATCCACAGTCTTTCGTATTTGAGGGCTTGGCTTCTGCACAGGATATCACATTCCCTTGAGAGCTATGGCTAGAAGCATATGTCCACACGAACTTGGATATCACATTCCCCATGCTGAGTGATTTTCTATCACCTCCGCGTAGAGCCTTTCTAGCCAATCCCACAATCCTGCCAGCCAGCAAGGTTGCGAAGTCTGTGTCAAACGCGAAGGCGGACGTAGTTTCTTACGTGTGCTGTGTCTTGGAATCCATGTGATATCTCAAACTTTCAGGCATGAGTGGATATTATACATGTTACTCTGTAATGCAAGTTCCATCAGCCTGGCAAAAGATGCTCTGCCATTCGAGTCAAGAATGATCAGCTGGGAGGTCAAGATCAGCACTCGCATAGCACCCTAGGCACCCTATCAAGGCAGCGCGGTCAACTGTATAGTATGTATCTTCTTATGGGCTTGCACATCATTTAACAAGTGTATGGTACCTATACATGTAAGGCTCTTGAAGAGGCAGGGATGAACGATAAATGCAACTGATCCCAAGCACACCAAGAACTTTTGATCACTTATGATACCATGTTGACGTCTATCTCTGGTAGCGGAGAACGTTGCATGGTGTCTTTGAGTTATATCAAAGACTGGCAAAACGTGTATATAAAGCCGACATATCACCCGTTAAACTTGCCTTTTCTGTATCAACCATCAATCTCAATCTTCTACAACATATCTTCTCCAATCTCATCATCATGGCTGAACTTAACGAAATGATCTGGATCAAGTATGCGCAGGGCATTCAATCCTGGTCCGGTAAGGATGGCAAGCCCGATCCCAACGCCATGTACTTCATTGCGTCAGCTGTCAATAAGGGACCTGCTGCTGGAAGCTTTGTGCCTATTGAAAATATGAACAACGTTCTGTTTGAGCAGTGCGATGCTCTCATTGCAGACACCAGCCCCGTCTACAATCCTGGAAATGCCGGCAGTTACTTTGACTGTGTTGATAAGTAAGTTAAGTCAGATTGGAAACCGCAAGATAAGTCTCTAATATTGCTTAGGTACATAAGCGCCGTCAAGATAGTAGGTCATCTTTATTTTGGCTTCTGAGCGCATGCAACACTAACATGACATAACAGAAGGGAAATGAGGATCAAGGATTGAAACAGCAACTAAAAGAGGTCAAGGAGGAGTTGAAGAATGTCAAGAAAGAGTTCCGGGAAAGTCAAAAAGAGGAAACGAAAAATTGGGAAGAGGATCCACATTCTGGTGCAAAAGCCAAGGTTGCCTTCGGGACTTGGGTCAGTAGCAATGCGCCCGACTTGCTGCAACTTCAAAACGAGATACAAATCCTGGCAGGAAAGCAGGCACAGCTCCAGTTGCAGATTGGGGGTGAAGGTGCAGCCAAGCTCGGCAATCAACAGAATACTTTGATCCAAGCCGGTACTAGAGCCACATATGTCCCAGGGTTAGTTATATGTTTTCCAGCTATGGCCCTTGCTAACAGTCTTCTAGTGTCACCATGAAGTCCACTCTTGACCAGATTACCCCCGCAGATTACGAGAAATACTACAAAGCTACACAGAATGGAACTGTGGGCGAGCTTCCCCCTCTGCCAGTCACCGGTGGTTTCAATCGGCCGGCTTACAGCATCGATCCTACATTCATGACTACCATGGACCAGTGGGCGAGGGTTCCTGTTGATGCAAAGGATGAATTCGACTACACCATCAAATCCGAGGAGCTCACTGAGACGTCCTGGACCAAGCTTGGCCATAAGAATGCGGGTATTTCGTTTGGCTGGGGATTCCTTCGTATTCAGGTAGGAGGCAGTGAGGAATGGAAGGAATCGGAAATCGTAAAGAAGTCAGGCTCGTTTGTAATTCAACTCAGCGCGCAGCGAGCCGGCCTCTTCAACGTCAACCCTGGTGTCTGGTACGTGTATGAAGCGCCGTCGAAAAAGTCCCTACTAATACTGCTGCCAGGAACGTGAAGCGATTTCGACAAGTATATCCAAATGTTGACGTAGACACGGGCATGGCAAAGAATGCTGTACAGCCCACGCAGCTGTTCTGCGCCTCTCGCGTCAAGATCAAAGTCAAGTTCACAGGAGAGATGGAGAAGGAATTTGATAAGGTTGTCGAGAACGCCAAGGGTGGCAAAGCGGGATTCTCGTTCCTTGGGTTCAAGATTGGTGCTGGTGGTGGCACCATGGACAAGGAGACAACGCATACTTCTAAGCTTCAGAAGGAAGATGGTTGGTACAAGATGGAGCCTACCCTTGTCGCTGGAGGGTGCTCGATGCTGGCTGCTATTGGAAACAAGCTGAATGAGGAGTAGATCGTCGAGTTACTGTATTGCTAGGGGGCTGGTTTGAGACAAGTCACTCGTTTAGGAATAGATAGGCCATAACGGCACCACTCATTTGACTCATGCAGTAATACATCACCTTCGTTTCAAGCCGCGTGGATCACTGCAACTGGAACCTTGTGAGAGAGCGTAGACTCTGACTGGTCATTGCATTAGTCTGCAAGCTAAAAGAGCCTAACGAACAGCCAAGACTGCCGCATGTCTTGTGTGTCCAGCACAGTTGGCTATGTCATTGGGGGTATTTATAAGCTAAGTCTGCTGCCTCGATGTCTTTACTCTCTTCATCTCCCTCATATATCACTATTTGAACAGTTATGTATGGGATCTCAAAGTGGTTACAGCCACTCCTACGTGCAGGCGTCCTAGAGGATGTCTCAAGCCTGAGAACAGTGCCTTATTCCCATACAAGTGCCAGCACCAACAAATCGATAAGTATTTCCTCGAGTCTCATCATCCCGATATCATCACAGCCGCCACCAAAGCCACTGATCAAGGCCAAACGGTCGCCCGTTATCAAAGCATACGCTCACAGCATTCGGGGCTTATTGACACCAGAGAGTGACCTGGGTGCAGCGGACCAAGCGATGTTCATTGCAAGCCCGCTACAGAAGGGGATTCCTTTGGGCGTCAAAGATGAGTTCATGAATGAATCCATTTACGAACATGGAAATGCGGTTCAGTCACCATTATCTCCTATTTACAGGTCTGACCACGGTGACTACTTCGGTTGGCTAAACAAGTTAGTACTCGTCCACCGTTGTCTCTCTGTTGGTTTTGATGCTGATCAATTGATTAGATATGTCAGCAATGTTGAAGATGTAAGTCGCCCGAACATGAGTCCAGTATCATTATTTAACACTCCTCGCTAGGTGTTCGCATCAGACACTGAAGCGGCTGATAAAGAGGGAGCATACTTACGGGCTAAACGGGATGCTAATGGTGAATATGAAAAAGCAGTCGCAAAATTTGAAAAGATTCAGAAATTGGACCCAACTGTCAAGTTTCAGGATTGGATGAATCAGTACGCGACCGACTATGTTGAAGCGTGTAGGATTCGCGACACGCTCGCTGGTGAACTGCGCCATTCCTCGGTGAAGCTTGCTAAAGAAATGTTTGATGACGCTCAAGCACGTTTGGAGCCAAAGCAAGGGTAAGGCTGTTTTCTGGTCATGGCGACTTGGCGAGTAACTAACTGCTGAATCTAGTAACAACATGCCTTGCGCAGTCTCAGATGTCGATATCTTGAATGAGCGCGCAACTCAGCAAGCAGACATAGTCTATAGGCCTCGCTATTACCTTTCGGGGTACCGGAGCACTGCAAAGAGATGGCGCGACGAGTATTACAATAAATCTTCCGCACCTGAGCAACGCCTTGTTTCATTTAAGGACCTCAAGAACAAGACTTGGGCACAGCTGGGCATAATTGAACCCGATGGTGACAACGACACCGACGAGACGCCTGAGATAGACTTCCAAGTCACATTGACATATACTGGAATGGGAGTTTTCGATGTAAAGAGAGGTCTTTGGTAATGTGGAATTGTCTTTTTTAGGTATGACTTCTACTAACATCTCGATAGGGACATTAACGACTTCCGGACACTGCTACCACAATTGGCATTTACAGCACCGTCGGATTGCCATAAGCCTCTTTACAAGACAAACAAGCTACTGTTAGCATATGGAGTCAATCTCATCGTCAAATTACCGCAGATCATGGATCAGGATATGGCTAGTAGACTTCGACTAATGCCTGGTTTGATGGATGACTTGCCGTTAACGTTGGTTAACGGAAATGAGTTACATGCCCAGCCACAGACAAATGATGCTTACCCAGTCTTGTTAGCTGTTTTAGCCAATAAGTATTAGGAGATAAAGAGGCTCCCTAACTAGGAGGCTAGTAGTAGTTTTAGCTAAATTACTATTTAAGATTATAGGTATAAATAAATAGCTATATAGAAATAAATATAGGTATAGATATTTAATATAAAAAGGAAAGCTAAATTACTAATATAAAATTACTATTTTATACTTTAGCTAATTAAGATTTTAAGAAATATAAGTTTAAAGTTTAAGAAAAAAAGCAATTAATAAATATATAAAAGTAAGTAAGTAAAAGAAAAAGAGTTTAAAAAAAAATATATTTAAAGTCTTTAAAAGTTAGTTAATTTATTATTATTTTTTATAATAATTATATATATAAATAAAATAATTTTTTATTATTATTTTTATAAATATATTTATTAATTACTAGTCTATATATAGTTAATAGCTAATAGTAATATATAAATAAAGTTAAAGTTAGTAAAAATATAAATTAATTAATTAAAAAAGCTAAATATTTAAATTATTAACTACTAATTATAATTAATAATAAACTATTAATATTATAACTTAAATAAAAAAAGTTTTTATATTATAAATATAGTAATTATATATATTATAATAAAGTATCTTATTATAACCTAAATAGAAAAAGCACTTATATTATATATACCTTATATTTTTCTTTTAATTACTTATAATCCCTATATACTAAAGGAGTCTACTAGTAATCATTAAACCTCAGTTACTAGTAACTTAGAAAAATTACTAGTAATCCTAGATAATTACTAGTAATTCTTAGGAATTACTGTTAACTTAACTAACTATCTTAGTAATCCTCTTAGATTACTTTAGTATATATATATATTTATTTAGCACTAGATAGAACTTAGCTTACTAGCTATTAATAAAACCTCTTTACCTTAATAAGCCTAACCTGTACTATTAACTATTAAGAAATATAATAACTTAATGTACTTAGTATAAAACGCCCTATATATTCTATAAACATAAACCTAGTACAGACTAGTTTACTTGTTTAGAAACCATAACTATTATATATCTAAATATAGACTTAATTTATACTTATTTTAAGCTATAATCTTGCAATAACCCTCGTAAATAATAAGTAATCAAGGGCAACAATCCAATGCCGTGAAGCTGCTGACCTCCACAGACTGGCCATTACTGTCTCTCCTGTCGGAATTCCGTATTATGCTATACTGGTAGAGGCAGTATTGCTGACAGTCGTCAGTTTTCATTGGGAAAAGTCAACCAGCCGTAACGTTCAGTAGTTATCTGCATTGCGGCATGTTACTAAAAAGGGCAATGGCGCAGCAACTCAAGTTTCTGCCCATGCCTAACTACGAAGAGCCAGAGTTGTCAGCACACGACCACGCCGCTGAACCTCCAGATTCTTTATATGAGGCTATAATGTCGACCACGGAAGCATATGTTCCAGCAATGGTCAAGAAGGTCCCCAAAACGATAATGATGACGCTCCAGATCACTCCGACGGACCAAGAGATTGAGCGATCTTGCTTCCCACGCTTCCAGTTATCGTAGAGCCACATACATCCCATAGGCTGGAATGAGAGTGATGTGGCAAGCAGCGCCCCGATAAGAGAAACAAGCCCACCGAAGATTGGGATTCCGCTGGCTATCACATATGCAACGACTGTGATGCCGAAAGTACATCCTATCCAAGATGCCCAGTGGGTAAATGTATTGGCGGCGAGATGCTTTGAGCCTCGCAAGACACGCACGAAGACATGCTTACTTGCAAGCTAGAACATCCGCAACATTAGCAACATCTCACAGACAGATTCCAAAGAAGTACTCACATGGCAAGTCAGCATAGTCGTGACTATCAGCCCAGGAAGTGCGATTCCATAACTGACTCTTTTGATCAAGACGCCTGCAGATCCAAGCGCGGGCGAAGCAACATACGAGCCACAGAAATAGTACACCACACAGCCGATCGCGATATAACAGGCACTAATGACTGTCTGGCACAAGATCAGAGATCTCGTATAGTGTCTAGGATCCCTCATTTCTGCAGCAATGCTGAAAAAGGCTGGGGTACCTGCATAAGCAAAGATCAATGCACAGATGGCAGACATAGCGTTGGTGAAGCTTGGTCTCTTGAAGAGCTTGTAGTCGGATACCCATACTGCGTCTTTTGGTGCAGCTGCAGGTCGATCTTGTATACCCACAGCAATTGTGAGGATGATGACTATGGTTGGGACTTTAGCATGGTGTTGTCAAAACAGAGTTGGGAGCATATGCTAACCTGAAGAGATGATGCAGATCAATCCTAGCCATGCGAGCCAACTTAGCTTCCCGAGGGTTCGGATGCTGGCGAAGATGAAACCAGTGACAGCTGCAACAGCGACAAAGACGGCGGTGCAGGTTCCGTGGTTCGAAACGGCATTGAAGCCAATCGACACACTCAGCATTGCTGACCCGCACACAAACGTCCAGTCTACGCCATAACGCATCAGTCACAGTTCAACCAATCTGTCTGCAAAAATGAGCGGCTTTGACTTACAGAGACCAAAGGCAAACCCAAAGATTTCCTGCCCAGCACGACCAAACATGAGGCCACCCGCATCATCAATACCGTACACTTCACGATGCCTCAGCTTGAAAGTGCCGACTATGTAATCTGACCACGTTGTAATTGCAGCGATAACGCAAAGACAGATGAGGCCTGGTATCATTCCCAGTGTGTCAAACACAGATGGGATGGACAAGATTCCAAGGCCAAGCTGAGTCTTCATCATCAGACCAGCGGTGCCCACCCAACCGACCTACACATGCCATTAACAAATTTGAGGTCAGTGGGCAGAGCATACTCACATTGCGGTAATTAGGACCGTCATTGGTGAGTCTTCCAAAGACAGCATCGTGAGCATGACCAGGATCATCATGAACTTCACCAGCAAAGACTTGACCCTCCTGGTCATCAACCTTCTCGATACCAGGCATGATAACAATTAATCAGATAATCGACCTCGTGTTCACCTTCCAAATATCGAGAAACAGAGGAAAGAAACTCCGAGTCACGATGTGAAATTTTCTCCATTTCAGCAGCAACACCTCCGATTCATAATGCCAAGGCCACAGAAGCGGAGCATGTTTACCATATAAGTCACATCATTGAGCTTTATTGGGATTCCGTAGAGTAATTTCTTCTCGTGGCCCCAGGATGAAATTCCACTTGGTGAGGAAATTCTGCCGATACCGGAAGTTGGAGAATGGTGGGCGGGTGTTTGATTGGTTGGGGGAGTGGGTTATCAATCTGATCTAAGCTCATTTGGAGATCTTTTTCGCTTAAGTGCAACGGGCGGAATTTGTTGACTTTGTCATGGATTTCAATTGTTTGGCATTGAGGTTGCGATGAGGCTGAATAAATATGCTTGCAACTCTTGTGACGAGCAAAGTTTGTATTCTGCCTGTTCTAGATTGACAACCTCATGTCAATCAGATTGATTGACTTCAGTACTATTGTCCCCCCGACCAAGCGCAGACAAGCAGACAAAGTCACAGCTTATTAAGAAGGCAATATCGAAAACGCAGATGTGATGAATAATGAGAGATAAATGATCCTATATGCAGTTTCTGGTTCTGTCGTCTGGTTTGGCTCAAGCAGCAGAGCTGTCCCTCATTACTCTTCACGTTATCTCGATTATCTCGGGTGTGATCTGCCCCTAAACCAAGAAGGGAGAGGTCTTGACCTCTCGGACGTTTTGTTCCATTGACCTATCAGCAATCATCATGTGGAACCACCAGAGACTGGAATTCATGGACCTCGGTTATGGACTCTAAGGCTTTACGAGAATTCTATATATATCTCGCAGATGCTGGACTTTAGTAAAGATAAGATACAGACACTGCATTGCGGCTTCTAAAATATAGATTTCTCTATTTAATCGTTTTGAGGGTTAAACCATACCTACAAGGTTGATCTTCCTTTTCGGTTTCGCTGAGCGCGCATCTTACATAAGAGACAAAACTTTCCATCGATGTTCCAGCTGCGGTACTATCTGCCGCATTTGTGTAATCGGGTAAAAATAAATACCGAAACCTCTTGAAATCTACGAAATCATCAGATGCTATTTGTTCCATTGTCTTCTATGCTTGAGATGCCAAGATCAATTGCAGAAGCAGACAGCAAACAAGTTCAGGGTAGGCATGCACGCTGGTCAACAGAGTCGGCCCGATACGACACACCAATGATAGCGGGTTGTTCAGGGGAGATCACGAACGGTGATTGTGCCTACGATATCCTATCTCGTGGCGCGCGATGGAATTCAACCTGCCGACGTGATCTAGACCAATCGCCACGTGCTGGTGACGGCTTGCAGCTATATTGATCGGCCGATGAACCGAACAGAGGAACAGCCAATTGAGACGAACAAACGATAGCTAAGCTTCAATAGACAGTCCACGACAGGCATCCCGCCGTCGCAACAATGTTTCAACAAAGCTATCATTCGTCATTTTCGGCTCCGGCAGATGAAATCGCGGGGAAATCTGAACCATCCCTCTGGATCTAGACCATCCAACGGACTTCTCTACCACGGACTTCTCACCGTCAAGCCTCCCTCACAATGCATCACGAGTCACGAAAGAGACCAAGCGGCCAAGCTTTACTCAATTGAAACGGTTTGTGCAACGGGCGTCGAAGATGTGCGGGAATTGGCCGAGCGAAAAACATCCCTGCTTTTTTGGAGATGGAGACACTGAGATTGGCTGAGTTTGTTCGAGAGCATTCCGACCCGCTTTATTAGCATGAGAGATTGCCATAACCTTGTTTCTGGTTGGTCAATGACACGTGAGGGTACTCCACCCCCAGAATTGGGACTGCGTTGCGGAGAAATTGGGCGGCGAGCAGATGGATTACGTACCAGAAGTGGGAGACGACTTTTCTCCAAGATTCTGTGGTGCCATCTGGCGGTGAATCGGGCCATGAACTGACCAAAAACTGGGAATGACCTTGGAGAGATAGTCCCAGAGAAGATTCTACTCATTCACGAAAGCAAACATAAAGAGTCTGCCGTCTCTGCACGCAACCCAAGCCGACGATTGCCATCCTCCCCCTCCATCTTCCTCTCCAAGCTAACACCATTCAGGCAACTGTCCCGCACGCCCAAGGCTAGGCAAACTTGTTAGCCCGTCTCTCACTCCGGAAACCTGGCCGATCACCTCTCCATCTTTCCCCCCCAGCATTTAATAGAAATATTGGGGCGGTTGCCCATATTCTCCATCTTTCCCCAGATCACACTTCCCCGCATCTCTCTCACACATCTTTTCTCTCTATTTCTCATTCATCGACATTTCGCGCCGTTGAATCATGTCGGACGAAAAGGTCTCGGCTGCTGCCCCAGAGGCTCACATCGATACCTCTGATCCTAGCAAGACTCATCCCGATGTTATCGACCATGCGCGCTCGGCGGCCAACAAGGAGCAGAACATGACCCTCATGCAGGGCATCAAGCTGTATCCCAAGGCTGTCGCGTGGAGTATTCTCATCTCGACTTGCATTGTCATGGAAGGATTCGACATTGTCCTTGTCAACAACTTCTGTGAGTTGCACGACACGACACAACGCGACTTGAACTAACAATTGTTGTTTAGATGCCTTCCCCCAGTGGAACAAGAAGTACGGTCAACTCCAGCCTGATGGAACATATCAGGTCTCAGCAGCATGGCAAGCTGGCCTGAGTAACGTATGCGCCATAAAAGCCCCCCCCAAATGACAAAGCTAACCGCCACAGGGTGCCAACGTCGGTTCCATCATCGGTCTCTTCCTCAACGGTTGGCTCTCAGAGCGCTTCGGTTATCGATACACCATCATCGGCTGCATGATCTGGCTCTGCGGCTGCATCACCCTTTTCTTCACCGCACAAAACGTCCAGATGCTCCTCGCCGCCGAAATCCTCTGCGGTCTGCCATGGGGTATCTTCCAGACCATCTGCGTCACCTACGCCTCCGAAGTCTGCCCCATCGCCCTCCGAGGTTATCTCACCACATACGTCAACTTCTGCTGGGGTCTCGGACAGGAAATCGGCATTGGAATCTTGCGATCTATGATCAACCGAACCGACGAGTGGGCTTATAGAATCCCCTATGGTCTGCAGTGGATCTGGCCTGTGCCTTTGATGGTGGGCTTGTGGCTTGCTCCCGAGTCTCCTTGGTGGCTTGTTCGCAAGGGCCGTGTCGCTGATGCCAAGAAGAGTCTTCTTCGACTTACAAGCCTCAACCGTGAGACTGATTTCGATGCTGACGAGACTGTTGCTATGATGGTTCATACAACTGCTCTCGAGGAGAAGCTGACTGAAGGAAGCTCCTATATTGATTGTTTCAAGGGCGTCAACCGTCGACGAACAGAAATCGTCTGTATGGTTTGGGCCATGCAGAACCTCAGCGGCAACTCCTTTTCCAACTACTCGACCTACTTCCTTGAGCAAGCCGGTATGTCTGCTGAGCACGCCTACTCCTTTGCTCTTGGACAATATGCCATCAACATGATTGGTGTCTTTGGTGCCTGGGGTCTGATGTCCTTCGGAATCGGTCGCCGAAGCCTCTACCTTTACGGATTGTGCGGTCTCTGCACTGTCTTGTGCGTTCTTGGCTTCCTTGGTCTTGTCCCCGAGGCTGATCGCCAGAAGGGCGCCCTTGCTACTGGAAGTCTTATGATTGGCTGGGCTGTTGTCTACCAGCTCACTGTCGGCTCTGTAGCTTACTCCCTTGTCTCTGAGCTTCCCTCTCGACGTCTTCAGATCAAGACTGTCGCTCTCGGTCGTATCTTCTAGTAAGTTTGACCTACAAATACCAAAAGCACACCTAACTAACCAATCACAGTGGCATTGTCGGTATTGTCAACGCTGTTCTGGCTCCTTACATGCTCAATCCCACCGCCTGGAATTGGAGCAACTATACCGGTTTCTTCTGGGTAAGTCTCGGAACCATTTCCTCACTGGATTCCAAAGCTAACATGCTCGATAGGGTGGCATCTGCTTCCTCTGTGTCATCTACACCTACTTCCGCCTGCCTGAGCCCAATGGCCGAACCTTTGCCGAGTTGGGTGTTCTGTTTGAGAAGGGTGTCAGCGCTCGAAAGTTCGCTACCACCAAGGTCGATGTCTTCCACGAGTCTGTCGACGATCACGTCCTCGACCGGTTGGCCAAGGCCGATCAGGCTACTGTTGAGACCGTTGAGCAAGCCCCAGCACACAAGTAGATGTTGATTGAAGGGCTCAAAGCGCCCAGGTCAAACCTCCTTGGATAGCTTTTACTTGCACATCAACGAGTCAAGACAGTTTATGTATACAATAATAACGCAGAAATAATGAGACACTGAATAACTATCCTGATCGCGTGCCATCGTCAGCGAGGCCTAACCTCCTTCTGTTTGAGTAGATCCATGCATGCAACCTTGAACGGAGCTATGCCTCCATAGGTGACCATGTCTGCCGATCTCTGATACCATCTCGGCAAATCCGAAAACCCCCACTTCTGCCTCATGTTGGCAATTGTCACGATTATCCAAGACCTTAATATATGAAGATCGAGCTACTGACCAGAAATCATATACATTGTAGTTGCACTTGATGCCCACGGAAAACGTGGCGCCATAGCTCGAACGGTTGATAAGAACCAGGCGTGCCAAGACAATGGGTCATAGTACAATGAGTGGATGCGGTATGATGTTCAGTGGCTGATGGCGATAGTGTGAATACCGGAAACACTACCTAATAACATGCATTGGAAGAAAGCGAAAGTATTAGGAAAACACAGCTAAACAGCGAATCCTAGCATCAAGCTCTGGGTGGTAGTCGTACGCTCTCAGCCACATGTTGTATTAGCTCGAGGTATTCTGTTTCTGCTTGGTAAAGTTGACCAAGCTATCAAGCCATTCCTGATGACCATTCAATATAGGATTCGGCTTTGTAGCCGCAAGTTTTGCCCCAGGCTGTCCAATCTGAGACTCCTGCGTCAGGATTCTAACCACGCCATAATCCAAGTCCTCCACAATCCAAGCATGATAAACATCTAGCTTAGAGCTCTCATCCCCATCTACCCACGCTCTCCATGCCAAACGTCCCGGTGAGCCCGCGCTCGGCGGCACAGACTCCACGACCTCTGCCGGAAAGGGACCAAATCCGAAAGTCGAGAAGCTAAAGCTGTCGCCTTTTTTGAGCATGTTGCCTCCGGCTGGCGGCGTGATATGACTGCAGTTGTTGTAGTACGACTCCCACTGAGTGATGTCGGCGAGGTTGGCCCAGACTTGGGCGGCAGTGATATCGCGCACGATTACTTCGTTGGAGGCATAGTTGTCGGTTGTTCCGGGCAGGAACTTGGTAGGCCAAATGATTGCTGACTGCATTTTGAATGGATCTTGGAGAAGAAGGACAACAAGACTGATAGTGGCTTTTGTGTGATGGCGGTCAAATTAAAGAACCCGAATCCTTCTCATGAGTATTTGGAGGTCCTCTGATGTCGGCAATGGGACGTCGGCTAAGGCGGCCCAATGAGGACTGATTACAAATCGTCCACATCCGCCTCCCATGAACCGTCGGGAATAACTCATTGTACAACTTTGACCAGACTCACAGTAACTGCATCGAATTTCTAGACCTGACAGTTTCAACGCGTTGTAAATATTAATGTCTTACACAGAACCATTGAACATCAATCTTCTAGCGACCTGAACTAAAAGCTATTCGTAAATTTCGTACTAAGCACATGAAGCTCCAAGTTCCATGATCCATCTGGATGCCCCTGTAACTAGTCAAGTACTCTTGATATAACCCTTGACAAACTCCTCGAGATTTTCTCCCGGCAACCCTATCTTATCATTCCACAGTCCTTTATCAACTGAATAGTTCGCGACACCCCCCTTGCCGTAGATCGCACCAGAGATCTGGGCCAGAGCACCCATTGCATCCCCATTTCTGACCTGCTCGGCACCTGCATCCCAAAGACCTTCAACAGATCCATGAGAAACTTGGAACTTGTCTCCTGTGGCTTTCTCAAGCGCACGGAGAACATCGTTCTGAGTCGCGGTGAAGCTGTTGGTGTAGACATGCTGATTACGTGTGATCTCGAGATTCTTCAAGCTCTTGGCGATTGCCCTCCCAACCTGATCTAGGTTGGTGGCCTCATAAGCGATATCACCCCCGTCAAAAAGTGTAGCGGTGCGTGCGGCGATGTTGAAGCCACCGAAGCCAGGAATGTTGAGGCCCCAGTCAAACATGGCACCTGAAACAATAGCAATCCACGAAAGCTCGCCGTTTCTGGCCTTGATATAGTCCAGCGTATCGATTTTGTCTTGGACGAAAGGGATAACCTTTGGCGCTTCTGGATTTGCAGTGTCGACGCCGAACTCAGAGGGGACGATGACTTTAACGCCGGCTTTGACGGCTGCGTCGACCACAAGCTTCTGCAAGGGGAATATCTGGCCAACGGCAATGCCAGAGGCCGTGCTAACTACAGCATCGTGGCCCCTCAGCGCCTCGACGAGAGATTCTTCAGAGTAGTCGGTTTTGACACTGTTGATGCCCTGGGGAAGAGTGCTGTTTGATGATGCTCGAGTCAGGCCTGTCACTTGAAAGCCTTCTTGAAGGAGTGACTTGACAGTCGACTTGCCAACATTTCCGCTGGCTCCAATAACAGCGACCTTTCTCACTGACGACATGATAGCAGTGTAAAATGATTAAATGGAACGTAGCAGTAATTGAATGATTATAGTATGTGTATAGGCCCTGCGGCCTTGACATTAGAGCCAGGAACTGGTCTACTTATAGCCAGATGTCATTCCTACACCTGCTACTCTTATCACTAAGCAGCGCTGAACTGTACACTGACATGATTTGCCGCTACCTCAATCTGCACATTGACTAAGCCCCTCCGTTAACATATATATAGAGTCTGACAAATAATAGATCCTTTCCTGCTTTGTCTGCTGTTTACTGATCAATGGTGAGCTCTTACGCCATAGTGTTACACGGATCGGCTTCTCTTACTAATCACGCTGACTTTGCCCTCAGATCCATACGCTGTGCATAAACCAAGCTTACAAAGTCTTGCCACCTTTAGAGGAAATATATTCTGGTCTTTCTATCTAACTGTATACATTTTATACATATATTTAATTTATCTGTACTCATTGCCAAAGATATAGACCTATCCAGTATCACCCTACCGTCAGCCAATCTGTATTGACAAGGACCACCGCTCTCAGCACCTACTTACAAAACAACGCCCGAAACTGTCATCATGTCTCTCAAATTTGCCATCTACACCTGCCCCCCAATCTCAACCAAGGCCCCTTCTCCAGACGCCTCATCCAAGGACTCGGGCCTTTGGCAACCTCAGTCAATCACTCTGCTCTACACTCCTACGACTGCGCTCGTAGTGGATTGCCCTGCCACCGTCAATCCTACACGTGAACTGGCAGAATGGATCAAATCTCAGCTGCCACTGGGCAGCAGTCTCAAATACTTTGTCTGTACTCATGCTCATGGTGATCATTTCTTCGGCCTCCCGGTGTTGCAAGAGCATTTTCCTGGATTGCAAGCTTATGCTACCAAGGCCGTCGCTGAAGGAATAGATTTACAGCAATCACCGGAAGTTATGGATTCATTCTGGGACAAGATCTTTCTTTCTTCTAAAGATGGTTCTTGTTTTCCGGATGCAAAGTCCGTTTTCCGGGCTCTTCCGACATCCAATGAATTCAATCTCGATGGTCACCTGCTCAAGCTATACGATGTCCCTCATGGCGACACACACGCTAATTCTTTCATCCACGTCCCTGAGCTGGATCTTGTTGTGGCAGGCGATATTGTCTACAACGGTGACTGTCACCAGTGGTTAGGCGAGGCGTCCAGTGCCGAGAAACGAACCCAATGGCTTGCAGCTCTTGAGGAGATACGAGCCTTGAGACCTAAAATTGTCGTGCCCGGACACACATTCACTCCGTCGTCGACACCAGATGAGGCCTTGGCGACAGCGATGCTTAAAGGCACAGCAGAGTACATCAACGGATTCGCCGAGGAGCTTGTAGCTGCCACAAGTGAACAAAACCTCTTCGAAAGAATGCGGTCTCGATATGACCGGTGGAGCCTGTACCTACTCGCCGGCAGCTCCCAAGCCGGATGGCACAGCAGGACACTCTGACTAAAGGTGTAATGGTAACGGAGACAAGAGTGTATGATAGTGACTAGTGCCTACTAAAGGAAAGCTAGGAATATGGAAATAAAACATGTAAGCTATTCTGGCTAAGCCAAGCATTGTTATCTGATCATAATGGCTCCCAACCCTTGCGAGTATACATGATGACTCCGACTGGAATAATCGCATCATGTCGATAGACAACAAACTCTGGATATTGAAGTGACCCTCCGTTATCAATAGTCACCCCCTCAATCTTGAACATTGTTAGTACTCAATCGCTTGTAAATATGGGGGACTTACACAGTCGTAGCCACGTGAAGGTCTGGTGATGCTGTGGTCTGCTAGCAATTTGCGCTGAGGCTTATTAAGAAGATGCCTGTTCGCTTCCAGGAACGCCTTACGCTTACGGTTCTCGTAGTACATGTACGCAATGTTAGAGACGCCAGCAAACAAGCTGACAGCCAAAGCGACGATGTTGGCCCTGAGACCTTGCTTATAGGGAGGAGTCGTGTATAGCTGGGGACCAACGATGCCTAAACTTAATCAGTAAAGACTTCTATAGCCAGATTAACGATAAAAGCTGCTACATACACCCACAGCAATAACAGGTAAACATAATGGCTTGAGCTGTCACTTTCTTGGTATGACTGGCAATGTTTCCGGAAATAGTGCCCATCCCGAGCAAGAGGCCACACGGGATAAAAGCCATCATGGCCCAAAATCTAAGTCGATTCGTCAGTTGATGTAATATCTAAGCATTGGCCGAGGGCTTTTGGCAAAATCACATACCCAGTGTACATCGAAGGCGTACAGCATGGAAGCACCGACAATGGCCAAGGCATTGGCCAGACTAGCAAGTGCTAGCCTCGAGTTTCGAATGCGCGAGGCGAGAGTACAAAAAAACGGTGAGGCCGACAATCTCGATGACACCAGTAGGGACCTGCAGGAGGGCGGTTTGCAGGGGTGTAAAGCCGAAGCCTCTAATGACGAGACTTTGAAACTAGCCAATGGATCGATATTAGTCTGGACCCATCACGCGGACCGGGGTGAAGTGCAGGGCGACGTACCAGACCGATGCCGTTGAGAATGTTTCCTGCTCCCGTAGAAAGGCCAGCGAGCCAGAATTTGGGATCCAGAAGGGCTTCGATGGCCTGATCCCTCTTGAACTTCTTAGATTCCCCGCCGGTCTCGGCATCCTCCATCCTCCGGAGGGCTACAATACGCTCGCGCTCACTGAGAAACAAGGCGCTAGAGGGATTAGAGGGCAGGGGAAACCAAAGAATCACAGCCCATATAACTGAAATGGCACCGCAGATGATAAACGGAAACCTCCAGAGCCCAATGTTAGAGTTGATATGTCCTATACTATATGCGAACAAAGAGCCGACGATGATAGCAACGGGGATCATTCCGTACCACGCCATAAGGCGGATAGGCTGCTCCTCGCGCGTGTACCACATGTTGGTGATGATAAAGAAGGCAGCAAGTTGAATGGATTCCGCAGCACCGAGTAAGAAGCGCAATGCAGCAAACCCACCAAAGTTGGACGAAGCGGCCATCAGGAACGTGAGGACGCCCCATGCCATCACCTGCGAAGCAAAGTACTTGCCGAGGGGGAGTCTCTGAAGAAGTAGTAAAGATGGATACTGCCAGAACAAGAAGCCAAAGTAGAAGATGGAGCTGGCCCAAGAATAGTCGGTTCCTACTATATTGAGGCTCTCCCTCAAGCCATAATTGGCAGAGTAGTTAATGGTGGACTTGTCAAGGTACTGCAGGAAGCCGGTAACCGTCATCATCCTGTTGAGTTGTCAGCGGCCGCCGAGCCTAGGTCGGTTAGATAAGATGTTAGTACTCACGGGAGAAGAAAGAGGTCAATCTTTCTCCGAACGCGCTTCTTCTCTTCGTCATAGATTTCTTCATCCCTATTCTGCAGATAGTACTGACGAGCAACATCATCCGAAGGATCAGCGCTCTTGAAATCTATGTTAGATGTTAGCTAATTTCACGTGCAACCTATGGTCGCTTCATTCACCTTTGACAGCAACTTCAAGAATATCTCCGTTTACTTCAATGGGCAGAGTCGAAGCGGCTACCTTCCGGTATCTTCTTCGGCTGTTGCTGAGACTGGGGTGAACACTCACTCCGGAGAGCCATTCGGAGTGCCGCACGCGTTGACTATTGAGGAGATCAAAGAAATCGTGGCCGATTTCAAGCGCGCTGCCGCCCTGGCCGTCGAAGCTGGAGCCGACGGAGTCGAGGTGTGTGAGACTTACCCCTTATTACCCCTTAGCCAGTAACAGACAGGTTTGCTAACCGTCCCTGCTAGATTCTTTCCGGAAATGGCTTTCTCCTTGATCAGTTTCTGCACGACAACATCAATCAACGCGATGATCAATATGGAGGATCAGTCGAGAACAGGAGTCGTTTTCCTCTAGAAGTGGTTGATGCTGTCGCAGAAGTAGTAGGCTATCAGCGTTTGGGAGTCCGAGTGAGCCCCTTTTCTAAGTATGTACTCCTCATGATCGTTAGACCCGCCCTTCTTCAGCTAATCGACGGCAGCTGCCTTCCAACGGCTTGGTGGCTTCGAACTTCAGATCTTCCAGCGCAAGAGCGTCCCGGGTGGTGTCTGGGTATATGATCCTATATCCACAACCGTTCCCCAGTTTCCAGCAGCGGAACCTTCAGACATAGATCCACCTCTTCCGCGTCCAAAAGGCCCTTTCCCTCTGGATCTACCCCGTTCGACGCAACAGCGCTTCCTCTCGTCTCCCATTTACGACTCCCTGGAAGCTAATATTCCGTACAAGGTGATGGGAGGTGCTACAGATTTCAACCTCCCACCCCCGGCAAACAACGAACACTACCTGAGTGTCTCTGAAGTCACAGACTTTGTAGCGAAGGATACCCAAAAGTACAGCTCGATCACTCGATTCAGCACCACGGTAGAGGATGTCCAAAACCTTCCGCAAGGTGGCGTGAGGTTACTCCTACGCCAGGAGAACGCCAATGGAACGGATACTTGGTACGAAGAGGACTTCGACCATCTCGTGGTTGCCACAGGCCACAACAGCGTCCCTCGCGTCCCCAAGATACCCGGCCTCGAGACTTGGAAGGGAGGCCTGCAACATGCTTCCACCTGGCGATCGGGACACGAGTTCAAGAACAAGAGCATCTTTGTGATCGGTACCAGTGAGAGCGCCATAGATCTGGTTCTTCAGTCTCTACCTCATGTCAAGGGCGATATCCATGTATGCCAGAGGACGCCCCACCCCAGGTATCCCAACGTGTTTGATCGGCCTGGCGTTAAGCTCGTGACCACCATTGACCGTTTCACTGAAAACACGATCCATCTCCATGACGGATCTGTCTTGCGAGGCATAGACGTGGTAGTCTTTGCGACGGGGTACTTCTACACCTACCCCTTCCTTTCGAGCATCCGCCCTCCTGTAGGTCCCGGCGGCCACAGCGTGCCTGGCCTGTATCAGCACATCTTCGATATACACAACCCCAACACCATCGCCTTCGTCGGCGTGGTCAACGCGTCTTTGACCTGGCTGACCTGGGAGAAGTCTGCCTTTTTGGTGGCCCTGTTCTGGTCTGGAAGGATTAAACTTCCATCTAGAGAAGCTCAAGAGGCTTGGGAGGCAGACAGGCTCGATGAGAAGGGGGAAGATATGTTTCATGTGCTGGAACTGCCCTATGAGCGCGTTCTCTTCTTCGATCAGTTGAACGAACTAGCTGCGGAATACTTGCAGCAGGAGTCAGCCGATGAAACACTTCTGCGGGGCTTCCCATTCGAATTCATCTTGGCTTTAATTGCCGGTCGACCAGCCAAGCTCAGGTAGTATGGTTTAGTGGAGGACGTTGGTGGACGAGGTGTTATTGGCCCTGCAATCTTAGATACTATTAAGTAAAGGTATTGACCTTATAAAATTAGGTACTATTATGACGGGAAGCAACTTTAGAGTGCGAGCCAGCGATAAGAGAGCCAGGGAGCCTCTATTGATATATGTAAAAAGAATGAATAAGGGAGACTACTTATAAACTAAATACTGTCAGTTTCCTTCTTAGTAGATCCTTGAAACTATCGAAGACTAAAAGAATATGTTGAGAAGCCAGGTTTCATCACATAGCTCAGCTAACTTAATCAAATCTCACCAGTCGAAACGGAAAGGAGCAGTCCGACAATTCCCAGAGAATGTACCGACATAGCGACCGAAGCCGGCACTGGAGGTAATGCTCGTAGTATCCAGAGTGAATGACCCCAAAACCTGTCCGTTGGGATTTCCTGGAGATGAGCGTCTGTAGCTCCACGATAATGATGAAATAGGGCCCGCGGTATAAGTTACAGGGGGCTTATATCCACCAGTGCCAGTGCTCATCTCAGCTGTAAACTTGAGTGGTGAGTTGACCAGAGGCTGCTTAATGTTTGCATAGTTAGTCTTCATAGAGTATCCACTAGTAGCAGGACTGGAAATAACGGTTGCCAAGTCGACATTAGGCCCCGAAGACTGAGGTAGCTTCATCTGTCACCGAGGCCATCACAACCTCCAGTGGCGTTGTTATACCAACCGGACGATCAATCATTCTCCAAGTCAATCTCAACAACGACAACGGAAGACGTTCTATTAATAGACGAGCGCTGGGTGGTTTTGTGAGCCCGGTTGGCACCGATACCTGCACATTTGCTTCAACCTTCAACCTCGCCGAAGACCAGCTTTTCTCAAACGACTTTCCAATCTATTATACATCCGGCGAAGACTATAAAGAACTTCTTGGAGTAGACACACCTCCTAGCGACTCTATATCAACGGGATTTATAATCTCTAGTGGCTCGCTTGTCTTTAGAAATGCAGGTTTGCCTAACGGAGAGGCAGGGTTCTGCCAGACGTCTGATGGCCGAGTCTATGCCGTATTTACTGATGGGCCCCCGCAATGTGTTCCGGTCAGACTGTCTGTCTATGACTGTAAGAGAAGCTTGCTTTAATGGAGACTGATTGCTGATTTCAATGTTGGCTTCCCAATGCCAAAATGGCCAGCTCGTGGGTGTTGGTGAAACCACCATTGCATCTGACACAACGACATCTCAGGTTGTCAGTTCCGGCAGTGATACACTTATCACAGTTTCCCAAACAGAGGATAGTCCAGCATCTACAGCTACCACCTCTGATGCTCTCCCGCCATCAAGCCGTGTAACGCAGTCCGAGTCTGTTGACCTCCAGACATCCGATACTGAGATATCCTCAGAGCTTTCCTCTAGCACTATCGAGGCATCTGCCTTGTTTAGCTCTGCGGCTACCGCTGCACCTGTAACTGAAGCCTCTACAACAAACATTCGTGCTACAACTGGAACAGATGATGCGTTTAGCACTGACTCGGTATCAACTGGTATAGCCTCAAGTGGTATTGCATCTCGGTCGTCGCTCAAGTTGAGTGAATCATCTGTAACATCAACTGTCATAGAAGAGATAGATTCAACATCTACTGTCATAGAAACGTCCAACATAGAAAGCTCTGTCACAAGGGACACAGCTGCTGAGACTCAGTCAGATATAATAACTATCACTGCAGATACCACCAGTACTGAGGCCACTACTACGGCAGATACAACTTCCGAGACTGAGGCGGAAACAAGTCTAACTACCTTCGATACCACTGCCTCTGAGTCCATCACAACTGAGAATATCACAACTGAGAATATCACTACTGAGACATTTTCTACTGATATAACAACGGCCGAGGAAGACACCACTACATCCTTTTCTGATATAACAACGACTGAGGAAGCTAACACCACAACAAATGAAATGGTTACAACTACCACCTCCGAACAAGCTACCACTACGACTGAGGACCTATTGCCACATGAAGATTGCTTTGACGTCGAGCCCGAATATACTGCGCCGAACGGAGATCGCTTCGATCTGTTCTGCCGACAAGATATCATCGGAGGTACTCTTATCAATAGCCGCTATGCTTTTGATTTTCCAGTCTGCTTGGATAGATGTGCTCGTCTTGATACATGTGTAGCTATTACATATGAGTGGGCCATATCTATATGTAATACATATTCAACTACTAACGGAGCTTCTGCTTCACAAGACTTTGATTATGCAGTAAAGGATAATGGAGCTTGAGATAGTTAATTGGCTTGGTAATTTATTGGTATTCAACATGAGAACTTAGATTATATATATGCTACTGTAAAAGTCTACAGCACAAACCTCAGGCAGCATATAAAACAGCGGTACGATAGCTCAGCACTTTCCCATAGTAGTACTCCTATCTAACTACTATATATTGCGACTTCTTTTCATTCTCATACTCTTAGCACGTACTCTATCAACCAGTCGAGCTACGCCCCAACGTCGTGATGGTACCGCGTCACTTAACGTGGAAGTGTCAAGTAGTGAATAATGAACGCTGGTTTCTGATTGTGGATTATACGCAAGCTTAACCGATCTGCCGAGTATGTCAGCGGTATCGTGATATTTGGAACGAGCCGATATACCTCTTTGTGCTTGAGTAGACATTGCTACTCAAGCGTTCAACCTCAATGACTGGCAATAAAGATGGATGGAATCTATCCCCCGCACCCCTTCGCCATATTCGTAGTTGTGCATCATCAACAACATAACCGTCTTCTGGCTCAGACACTTGGGTCAGCGACATACTCAGAGTGACGTTTCTCACGTGATTGAGGGATGACAAGGCCTCTTTGAGAGACTCAAGGTCTAACTGAGTGATATTGTAGGGGCTCTAATCGATGTTATCTGCAATTTTGTCTAGCAATAATTCCGTGCAGCGGGCGGGTACCCAGATATTCAGGGTCGTGAGATTCTCCAAAAGATCGAGGCGAAGCCCATGAAAATCGAGACATGTGTGACGCTCTCCGGGCAGTGGCGATATAGTGGGCGATGAGCAGGGTGACAGCATAGGGAAAACTGGCTCTAACGATATCTCAAGATGTCTGCCGTAGGTGCGAAAGGCTGGCGGCGAAATGGCTCCCTCGACCTCCTGTTTCCATAGGTCTGGCACCTTGCAGAAACCGACAAACATGTTGAGAGCAAAAACGTCTGTGAAGATAAAAGTAGTCGATTCATAAATTGGCTTGAGGCATTCCGAGGATCTGCGGGCTAATTATCAGCAAGGAAGCTACATGCGCAGAGTTACGCATCAGGCTCTTACAAGACCCTGCATGACAGCAGCATACTCATGTATGCGCTACATGTCGACAACTTCTCCGAGCTCAAGCTATGGCTTCTCCAGCATGGCCCTAGAGAAGAACACGTTCGAATCCCAGGATCGGCACCCTCTCCATAGACCTCCGCGATGCGCTGACCACACGCGAAGTGGTTCTTCCAAGCAGAATAGAGCTGCAGGGCATAAGCCTTATTGCTGAAGCTACCCCCCAGTGGGATACCGAGTTGGATCCTTGTGGTATCAATTGTTTCTTGGAGCTCTTCTTGTACAGAAAATGGCGTGGTGCATCGCCAGCGGCAGAAGTGAGATTTCGCTTTGCCATCTTTGTTACGATGCCAGATGATGTGTTGGCGGAGACCACAGGAGCGCCATAGCTCAAGATAGATCTTGTCTCGGATTTCGCGAGGTAGAAGGGTGGTGAATGTGGACTGCTGCTGGGGATCTGGTGATTGGGTAGTTATTTCAGGCATTGTTGTTCATCATATGATAAAGGATGCAGGTTCTTCTTAACCCCGCCTCGAGAGTACTTACACAGCTTTGGCCCCCAACATTTCAGTGAGTATGTGCCGCTATATTTAGGCATTATTCCCTCGCTTAACCTGAAACCCCGCTTCAGTACCCGACATTTGTTGCTCTGTTATCTCCTCGTTGATCTCGTCCCGCATGGCTATAGTAGCACGTATGATCTCATTGCCGAAGCCAAATTCACGAGAGGTTCTTCTAGTGTAGCATCTTTAGTCGGCGGCTTAAACGCACTATTATTATATGCGAATAGTAATTCTTCTACAGTACCATCTATCCACTGTCCTTAATCTGAGAGTGAAGTACTGAGATGATTGATAATGCTTACGTTCCAAGCTTGGTGTGATCCCAGATGGCTTCCAGCTCCATAACAACACCATTATACACCGTCTGCCGAAAGTCATCCTCGTCGAGCTCTTTAGAGTCTGTACATCCTATACACCGTTCGACCACTGCCTTATACGCCGGGTTAATCAAGGCCACTCTCTGTTCCAGCATCCGATTTGCGATAGTCAGGTCCCGAATAAGGCCATCATTATCACCATCAAGGCTCTTCTCATCTTGTATCTGTAGCTGCTTAAGTGAAGAACCAAGAATAATCTCCAGCAGCAGCATGCCGAGTGCCAGGAGCGTTGGATTGCTCGATAAAGAGTAACCCCTGCTGTCCGCGGCGTCATTGAGGCGCTTGAATGAATACTCGGGTAGCCTCCTCCGTAGGAACGGATGCTCGTATGAGAGTGTGCTCCCGCGTCTGAAGAAATGCACATTATTGGGCGTTAGAGCCTCGGGAAGCCAGGCCGTTTTGCTCAGCTGGAGCACGCTGGAGGCAATGACGAGAGCTAACTTGACCTTCTCCGCCAACGATATCAGTGGCCGGAGGCCCTGCTTGCCCTCTAGAACATCCTCAAGAGTCACTATCGACCAGCCATCGCTATTCATTACTGTTCCCAGCGGGCATACCTGGAAGTGACGGTGGCTACATTCCTTGTCAATCAAGTGGCCGTAACATGCAGGTCTCTCTTCCTGGGCTTTCTTAAGAGTCAGGCAAAGGTCCAGAGGGCTTATTCTTGACATGACACTGCTTTCTTCGGGACACTTGATGAACGCAATATCGGTGGCAGGCCGAGTAAAGATTGCCATGGCTGTTTTGACATTGGGCTTCGGCTCCGTAGCAGGGTCTGTAAAGTTCAAGCGAGACAGAGCCCGATCAATGCCAAAGGAGACTCGTTTGGCACTCTTTGTCTTTGAATCTGCAATGCATGGTGGGGATGGACTGGCCATTGACACAGACATAGCTTTGATATTAACTTCATCCCAGAACCTCTTGCTCGTCGGTCCTTTTTCAACTTCAAAAGAAATAGCCAGTCTGAATTGAGCATCCCGGATGATCTTCTCATCATCACAATCATGCCCAACCTCTATGAATCGTGTCGCCAGTTCGAGACTGACGTCGTGAGAATCGGTACAAAGAATGCTAGAGCACAAAGCTCGATAGAAGCTCGCTGAGAGGTCCCGCAAGACCTTGAACACCTTGCATCGAGACTGCTTCCGGCGTCTAGGCTCAAGGCCGACGCTCTGCTGTGTCAGGCCCTCGAGACTTGTAATGCCTTTGGAGATGGTTTCCAGAGCTTCTTGATAGTCCTTTCTGTTCAAGCGGTAAAGCAGCTTCTTGAAATCGCGAGTGACTCGCTTACGGTCAATCCATTGGACCTGCGTGAGGTCAGTCAGCTCAATTAATAGCCCATTTAAACAGCAGGGCTTCCCACCGTCCCATCGGATGATACGTCAATTCTAAGCCGCAGCATCACACTCTCCAAGGCTTCTCCGACTTCCTTGACCGTTTTCTTCAAACGGGCTGTACGAGTCCCATAGCCTCCGCTGAATCCTATCGTTGGTCTCCTTGGCCTGCCAGAGAGGTCCAAATGGATCCTGAAGCATCGGCTCAATATCTCGTTGCGATACAACATCGCTGATGAGCTGTTCGCAGACGTTGCACAATCTCACCCGTTCAGTGGATAATTGCCGGTTGAGGCTCCTCAGCTCCGCCGGAGCCTTGCCCCAATCGCGTAGGAAGTTGCTGTAGGCTTCTAAGGCTGTGACGACGAGGGGGAGTGTCCCCAGGACTATACCTGCGATCTCGAATCCAGACATCGGCCGTTTCTTATTCCAGCGGTTTTCGAGCGTTGTTGATTGAGGAAGCGGAGAGCAGAGAGCCCTGTAGGCTATGAGCGGTTATTGAGGCTGACGGAGCGGTCATCTTACGACCTGCATATGCCCAGTCCAATGATAGAGCCGCTTTCAAGCAACCCCGCACGATACTGAGAATGGCAATGAATGCGAGCCCGGCCTGATGAGTTTTTAACTGGACTCGCCGGATTTGACATCGTGTTGAGTCTTTGTTGTACCTTCAAGGCCGATCGCAGCAAAAAACAACAGCACTTTCTTACTGACATCCAGCCTTTATATCTCTCTCTCGGTCGCCCTGGCCTTACTCATGGCAATTCATCACCATGGACAGCAACCATGAGCGAATGCCAATTGCGCACAGTGTCCGAAATGTCCTCAATTCTTACCGGACCGTTGAGACATCGCTCAACCATGAAATAGATTCTCTGGATGAAAAGGCCGGGTTCGACGGTCTGCGTAAGCTGCGCTTAACCTTGGAGAATGAGAACGTCCGCTTCAAGATGTGGGCTGGGAACCTAGGAGCTCATCAGAGTGGCCCGGCATCGCTGGATAATCGGTTGAGAGAGGCACCCCATATACAAGAGCAGGTCCTCTATCTTTTGCGGGACATATTGGAATCACTCGAGGATATAAGAGTCCTGAAGCCACAAAAGGAGCCCCCCAAGAGCAGTGCAGATATCGAGGATAAGCCGGACTCTGCTCTTGATGATTCGGACCCAGACAACGAAGATAGCTTCACCGAGTCAGACCTGGATGAAGATGAGCATACGCCAGAAACAAGACTATCAACGCTCTGCACCGATATCGCCGAGGCTATCGACTGCCTTCTACGTCTCTCTCTCGCCATCGCCAACCCAGCACCGCATGAGAGGTTCCGAAAGCTCGGTGCCGGTCCCGATGAGGACATATCATTCTACGAGGCACATGATGTCCACTACGTCCAAGATAAATTCCCAAAGATCAGTCAAGATTTACCGGATATCCTGGGCAAGTTTATCACCCGCCGGCGACAGTTCTTCAAGTACCGACAGTCACACCATGCCAAGTTGGCGGCAGGCCTGGATCAAGAGTCTCACAAGGATACAAGTCGGACAGAGGTTGTGCCCAACACTGTCGCATCTTCGCTCCCCGAACGCTTCAAGGGATCTGGGGTGATTGATGAGGACAATCGGTCTGATGTGGCTATGTCTGAGACGTCGTATGCTACCTCGGCTGGCTATTTGATGCTGGAAGATGGAGAGATGAAGCCGGCTCCTCCACTAAAAGTTCCTCCACGACCGCCTGAGGCAGACAAGGGAGTATTTGAGTGTCCATTCTGCTACAGGATGGTATCAGCCAGTACTCGAGGGGCATGGAAGTAAGTGCCACTTTGTCACTATTCCGCCTATAACTAACACTACTTGTAGACGCCACGTCTTTGGAGACCTTCGTCCGTATACTTGTCTCTTCTCAAGGTGTGCTGAGTCAAACGCCGACTTTGATCGACGACGTCGGTGGCAACTCCATGTCTCCCAGTATCACTGGCGCGCATGGTCTTGTCCATTCAAGTGCGAGGGCATGTTTCTGTCCGCAGTTAAGCTCGGGGATCACATTCGCCACCAGCATCTACCAAGCGCAAGCGACGAACATCTCGCCACCGCCGTGGCTCGCGGTCAGGTATGTGTGTCCAATGACGTCGCTCAAGAATGCCCTCTTTGCAGACGAGCTATCTCGGGCCTGAAGTCATACATCAAGCATGTTGGGCGGCATCTCGAACAGTTGGCTCTGCACGCTCTTCCTAAGATCGGAGATGAGGAGCTCGAGGATGACATCGAGAGTGGCGAGCAGAATGATGAAGCATCCGAGCTAGGAGCTGTTTCAGCCGAAGAATCGAGTGAGACGTCGTCTTCCAAAGCCGATGAGCGGCTAGAAGCTGGCGAGATAGATAACCAGGTGGAATCAAGCGGTCCGCATGCTACAACTGTTGGATACGATGCTGAAGGAGACGTCACCGCCGCTGACGATAACCCCATGCCGTCAGCCGCCTCTACTATCTCGGCTGATCAGCCTGTAGTCGAGCTAGCTAAAATGGGAAAGCTCGAAGACATCCCCCTCGACATCGTATGGACACAAGCTGGTGCCAACCTCGAAGAAGTGGGAATGATGACCACAGCTGAGAGGGAGGCAGACGCGATAGAGGCTGTGGAGAAGTATAAGAGACAGGAGCTTGCGAGGATAAAGGCTGAGAAGGCCAGAATTGGAATGAAGGAGCCAGAGCAACGTTCCATTGATCCCTCCGACGAAGCCGAGTCAGCTTCACAGGATAGTCGGCCGGTCTATACTCGCATGTCTCGCAGGCATCTGTCTCTCGAGACATTGCGGGAATATGATGTCAACTATGAATTCGACGCGGACCCTGACTACGTCTTGATCAGAAGGTGGGTGCCCGAGTGGGAACAAGATCGGATGTGGAAGCACACTAGAATTATCCGCGAGAGACGGGCTGAGACTCTACTAAATGAGACGCCGATACGAGGTGGTGAGGGTGAGTATGAGTGGGTGCGCAGGAAAGACAGACGGCGGGCCAAGTCACCGCCGCAGTTCCATGTCCATAGGGATAAGGGTCTCAATGATTTGTTAGAGGATCTCAAGCCTGTCCACAACTATAATGACAGTTCTGGTAATCAGGTAAGTAAAGCTTCGATACAGACACTATATAAAATACATTACTAACAAAAGTCTAGAGCTCGCCACCCGAGAAGCGGAATCAATCCCCTCCTCCTCGTCTACCTTCTATCGACGATCGCCGGCATATCCACGTTAGGGCCAATAGTCGTGATAGGGGCACTCCTCTAGTTCTATCTCCTCTACCACCTGAACCACCATTTCACCAATGACCAACGACTGAGCGAGAGGTCATTACACAGTACCGAGATATCAGCCATGGCGCTCTCCCAAAGCATCGAAAACAATTTTGCCGAAACGTACTTATTTATGGCTATTGTCAATACGAAGGCCGAGGCTGCGTCTTTAGCCATGATCAGAATATGAAAGACTCTGAACAGCAGGACCAACGGGAGAGGGAATATAAGAGCCACCTACCGCAATAATTTAGACAACCTCAACGAATTAGAGAAGGGCCACAACTCTGACGTTAGTTGAATGGCGGTACAGTGGTTGCGGACAGGGCCTTGAAGATTATTACGAACTGCGTATTTATTTCAAGGAACCTACTACAGAGTCATGGAGGTGCTTTGTTACTAATGGCAAGGAGCTTATAATTAAATGGCAGCTTTTACATTAAATAAACTATAAGGGAGATAATAGACAGTGTAATTAAAGAGGCCCCCCTTGTTATTAAAGATAATAAATTAAAGGTAAATATTAATATATTCCTGTAAAGAGTTTAAAATTAAGGAAATATAGCTATATAATATTAAAGAAAAGTAAACTAAATATAAGTAAAAGGAATTTACCTTAAACTGGTTATATTATATCTTACTAATATACTGTCCTCTAAATAGCCTTTTAAGAGGCAGATTCACTATATCCCTTGCTGTTCTAATATATTATACTACTGTATAGTATTATAAAATTTAGCATCCTAGCCTGATTATAGCCTTCTATATCTTATTAAATAGCCTTATTAATTTACTTAATAAAATAGCTATAGCTAGCTTATACTTACTGGCGATACTTAATTTTATAAATATATAGTATATAGCTAGCTAAAAAGGCGGTAATAAAGAGAAAGGTACTAGTAGGGGGTACAGAGTACAGTACTCCGTATATGACGAATTGCTTTGCTGCTATTTATAGCGCCTCGCATTCGCTTGTGATATACACAATAGACCCACCGTTTCCTCTATCATACTTGGCCCAAGTAGCCACTAACTAAGCAGTAATGACCCCATTCGCTCAGCACGCTCGGTCTGACTGTTCGGGCGAGGGGAAAGTGACGTTAGCCGCTAATAGCACATCTAAAAACAACACCTCTACTCCGTATCTGCAGCTAAATTGCACCATTCCTGGTACAAGCAACCCTTACAACGTACAGCCCTTTATTCACATTTCAGCATTGGTGCCAAGATTCAACAATAAGTACAGCGACTACTCACTTCTCAGGATGGCTCAGGTTCAAGGGTACTGCAATGCCCGATTCTCCAACCTCCGCGCTTTGATGCAAGAGTTTATTGCATCCGGTCAAGATATCGGTGCCAGCCTTTGGGTCAATATCAACGGCGAGAATGTTGTAGACATATGGGGGGGCTACGCCGACACGTCGACCAGGCAGCCATGGGATAGGGATACACTAGTGAACGTCTTCTCGACCACAAAGCTGGTAACTAATCTGGCGGCTCTGATGCTGGTCTCGCGTCGAGTGCTGCGCCCCGAGGATAAGGTTTCCCAGCACTGGCCTGAGTTCGCAGCGAATGGGAAATCTGACATCACCATCAGCCAAGTGTTAGCCCACACAGCAGGTCTCAGCGCGTGGCAGGACGATATGACGCTGGAGGACATCTGCGATATCAGGGAGGCAACTGACAAGTTGGCACGCCAGAAAACCCTGTGGACTCCCGGAACCAAGATGGGCTACCATGGTCTCACGCAGGGATTCCTTGTAGGGGAGTTGGTGCGAAGGAAGACGGGAATGTCTATTGACGAGTTCATCAGGGAGGAGATTTGTCGACCGCTGGATGTTGGGACAGACTTCCAACTTGGATGTCGTAATGAAGACTGGCATCGCGTGGCCCCCGTTGTGCCTCCGCCGGGACCTTCGATCCAGGAATTTCTTAGCCAACAGCCTGGGTACGAGCGAGGCTCCATCGTCGCGCGAACGCTTTGTAACCCCGAGCCCCGAGCCGAGGATGCCAACACCTCACTATGGCGATCCAGTGTCCTAGGCTCAGTCAACGGCCACACAAACGCCAGGACCCTAGTCAAGATCCTCTCCTGTTACTCGCTCGGCGGTGCATGCGCGGGAGGTGCCTATCGCCTACTTTCTCCCGAGACGGTAGACTTGGCCCTTAGGGAACACGCCAAGGGAACGGACCTGGTCACGGGGCGGAGCGGGAGGCGCGGACTTGGGATTTATCTCACCGGACCTGGGTCTGGGGTCGTTGAAGATCAGCTGCCGGACGGCAAGGTTGGATGGGGTAGCGGATGGGGTGGATCGATTGTGGTTGTGGATTGCGATAGGAGGCTCACAATTGCATATACGATGAACAGGATGCTGAATACAGCGCATCCTTCCCCAGCTGCATATATCCAGGCTATTTATAGCATACTTGGGGTTAATCTTCCTTAAGAAATATAGACACCCTTCTTAGCTTGTCATTCAGATCACATCGCTTTGAAGTCATTCCATGTAAACGAGTTCTTAGAATATCTCTATTAGCTCCTGTTTATTATACCCGGGGAGCGGAATCAGTTGTATACTGTACTTCTCCGCTCTCTGCATCACGATATCCTCCCTATAATGTCGACCTGGGGCAAGAATGTAGGTCGGCTTCGGTACCCGATGTGCCCGATCTGTTCCTATGTGTAGTAGAATTGACTACATTATAATGCAGATAATTTATACAAACATCAGTTTTAAACCTTCGATACGGCCCTTCCTAGCAGCTCTGTGACATTTCGTTGGAAGTATCTCTGCATCTCGTACTCGCTCATGGATTTAGTTCGATTGGGAAAATCCAAGCAAGTAACAATACATTGTGCAAAGACGCGTCCAACTTGGTGCGAGAGAGATTTGCCGCATTTTCCAATTAGAACCCTGGAAACATCTGAAGGAGCCAGCGGCTTCGTTTCTAAGAAGGACTTGAGGATAGAGCTGGCCTCTTTCCACTGGGCGATCTCCAACAAAACCACGCCAAGCGAGTACACATCGTGGCTTTTCTCGAACCGTGTTCTTGGGCGGCCCCATCGATCTGGGTGTCGATAGAGGTTATTGTTGAGCGAGTAATCTTCATCCAGGTATGTTGCCTCGTCGTCGGCACGAGAGTACTCGAACCCAAAGAGCAGGGGTTTGCTGAAGTCGAAGCGGTCGACAAATGGCGAATCTGCATCGTCGTCATGCAAATCGGACTCGGGGCTTGGGGTTACTTCTGTGAAGGCAATGTTGTCACTTCGCATGCCCTTATGTACCCAACCAACGCGATGGAAGTTCTCAATCGCTGTAGCTACTGCCCAAGCGAGATTGATGCGTTGGCCAAGAGGAACAAGTCGATGCATCTTGTACAACTGGCGGAGAGTCACAACCTTACTTCCAGTCCCAAACACGGGCGGAGCCCAAAACACTATACCTATCTCTTTGCGGAGCCTGTCACGGAAGAAGCCCGCGCATGGTAGAATATGGAACTCTTTCCGCTTTGGGTGGCATAGCAAACCCGTAATCTTACGAGCTTGTTGTAG
The DNA here is from genome assembly GCA_021223625.1 of Fusarium sp. HKF-74. Classification (NCBI taxonomy): domain Eukaryota; kingdom Fungi; phylum Ascomycota; class Sordariomycetes; order Hypocreales; family Nectriaceae; genus Fusarium; species Fusarium sp. HKF-74. Next base: position 757,215 of record JAJFAS010000008.1, on the reverse strand, counting down.
CGTTTGAGGTTGCGGTTCGCCGCTGTTGCCTTCGGATTCCCTGTACTTGTAGGTCTCCATGATGACAAATCGGCCGTCCATACTCCCCATTTTGAAACGACTGGATAGGTTGTCTGTAGAGCTGCTTCTTTTCAGGGATTCCAAGATCTTGTCACGGCTTATCTCACGACTATAGTCAGACGGATCTTGGTTCATGATGGCTTTGCGTAAACGAAGAGCAGCATCTACTTCGACAGCAGCCATAATCCCAGCACATGGGGCCTCTTGCGTCGATTCCGGACTTCTGCTACCGACAGTGTCTAAGAGTAGTGGTGTTTCAATAGCAGTACTCAGCGTTGAGACTCTATCATGAATCTCAGCCAATGACTGTTGAATGACTTCATTTTCGTCTCTTGTAGTGTCGTCTTTTGCATATTCCTCGGTGGTGGCCATGGTCGTGTTCAGCCTACGGATTCCTTTGACGATCTCGTCTCTGGCAGGCTTCGATAATTGCTCGAAAACAGAGCCCTGTGGAAAGGTTCCATCCTTAAGAGCATCCTGTATGCGACGCGCGCGACTGACGATTGCTTCGATGCTGACGGCCGTGACGTTTTTGGGAGGGGCTGTCTTTAGCCATGTTGCAATTTGCAGACCCGTCACGTCATCTGAGAGTGATGCTCGGAAAACGAGGTAAGCAGATGGCTTTTTGACGAAGCCTTCAGTCACAGGTGGAGGTCGGAGAGGCTGGAGAAAGATTTTGGTCGGTGATTTCCTCACAAAATCATGAAATACCGGGGTTTCTAGTAAGATATCAATACTTGCTTGTGTGCTTATTAACAGATTCCTAGTCTTACCAGTAACTTTCGGGTCCTCTCTCAATTCTGAAGCAAGACTCTCTGATGAGATTCCAATACCGGAATTTTCCTTTAGCAGCCTAATCAAGGCTCTCGTAAAGGACCTCCGTCCCGGAACAGGAGTCCTGGCCCCTTTAGCTGACGCGGCTATCAATTCAAATCGGCCGTCGCCATCCTTAGAGCCACGCGTGATGAGAGAGGCGTGGCAGCAGTCAAGAATTAGAAGCACATCGCCAGGAGCTGAGAAGAGCAACTGCTGGGTCACATGCCAAGAGACTGTTGGTCCACCTAACTCAAAGGCCGCCCACTCAGCCTGTCCCTGCGCGTCGGGACTACAATGGCCAGCGTAGTAAACGATTATGAGGGAGTTTTGCGGGAAGGACTGCTCTTCAACGAAGCTGGATATTTCTTTGTTGAGCCTCGCACGCGAAGGACCTTTGATTGGGATGCGGAAGAAGGCGACGCTGCTGTAGTGGTAGTCCTGCTCGAATAAGGCGCGTAGATCTCGTATCTCGCCGTCAACGTCACCGAGATCGTGGTCCTCCCAGGCTATGAGCAGTACATGGACTTGAGCATACGAGCCCTGCAGATTTGAACCGATGGTAGATTTGAAGGAGTGGACGATGTCGTGGTCAGCCATTGCATTTCATGCGATGTAGTTGACAGAAATACTGCAACAAAAGGGCCGCTCAATTGTTTGTAAATGAGAGAATTTTGATCAGGAAAGCGACACATTTGTGGACGGAAAAACTCATTTGTCATGCTGTGTAACACTGGTCGACACGTAAGACGAGCTGCATATGCCGTCGCCTTATTTGGTGCTTCGATCAGGCTTTGCTACCCATCGGTACGTAGTCTTGCGAGTATATAGGTCAGCTCTGCCCGTCAAAGCTGCGCCCCTCAATTGAAATCAATATTCTTTAAGGCATTGCATTGATCTATCTCATTGGCCTCAATCATGTCTGGCCACAAAAATGATCGCCAGCGGACTAATCCCGCTTGCGACTCCTTAAGTGATGAAGAGCCTCCAGAAGAGGTAACTAGAGGCCTCTGTGTCTGTCACTTTCAGCTGCTCACTGCTCGCTCAGCCCCGAACCTATCGCTCCCGCGTTGAAGAGTATGCAAACAAACCTGACGTCAGTACCAACAGAGCAATCTCCCTCAGCTAGCGAATACTGAACTGATTGATTTACTCCAGTGGCCTCGTCAACCTCTCTACGAAATTAACGAAATTGTTTACGTCGACGTCCCTGGTCAAAGACAGCCTGCGGGCCCGTATATAATCATCTCGATCAACTTCGAAAACAGGACGTACGGGCTCAAAAGGCAAGACACTGGCCAGACGCACCCAACAGCGGTGGCGGAAGTTGATCTCGTTGTGCTCGTTTGAGCAGGGAGTTTTTATTCGTTGGTTATGAGGCAACCAGAGGGGGGCGCAGTGGTGCCGCAGTATCCATGCATCCCCCAATTGGAGGAACAGGAGCGCACTTGGTTGAAACACGCAGGAATCACAAAGTTAGGCAACGCCGACAGGGAAATGGGATAAAAGGCATTGATCAATACCATTTCTCTTTAGGGAATCTCTGCATGAGCCATCAATTCCAAGTTTTTTATGATGATATAAGCTTTCAGCCAATGTCCGATTGTGCCCTCTACCAGATACTACGATAGAACAATGACAACGCCCAACGGAAGAGCACCCGCGCCCCGCGCTCCGCAGTTCACAAGGAGGCAAGACAGTGAGACATGCACTCTACCCAACTGCATATGCAGACTTGGCAACTCACACTGAGTAGCTTCTGGACCTTTTATCCCCAGCCAATCTTTCCAAGACAGCCCCCCAAGGAGTATGTATTACTCAGAGGCCCCAGGCAGATTCACCGGCATAGTCAAATAATCTATCATGTTGCCTCCATGACCTTTAGTTGATATCCTTTCTTTAGTTGACGAATACCCACGAGGCTACCCCTCACTATCTGCGTTTCTCAGCGGCGATAGGGAATTCACCATGTTCCGATCCTTCACGCGGCTTCATGCCCGTGTACTGCTTCATAAACAAGATGAGCTAGCAGAGCTGGAGCAACGACTTGACCAACTCGACCAAAAGGACAGCAAAGTCGATTCGTATCGGCTACTTACCAACAGGCACAGCAGCGGAGATACAGAACGTCGGGCGCTGCTCAGTGAGATTGAGAGAAAGTTGAATGAATTCAGTAAGTCGAAAGCTCCAGATTACTAAGCTCGATACTTATTTATGTATCAGATAACCTTCTTGAATCATTGCTGGCCCATTTAGAGCGTCCTGAGCCAGACGAATCGCAGATCAAGAGCGTCAGAAACTGGGTTGATGGCAAGAGGCCAGTTGTCTATTCAGAAACCACTTTTCTCAACGATCGGAGTGATCTGAAACGGGCAAGGCATACAGTGGAAAAGGGTGGCCTTGAAAACCTACTCGCAAGCTATTCCAGCTGGCCTTGTTTAAGTGGGATATACGAGGTAGGTAACTCCTATCTAACATTAGCTCTTTACGCTGCTAAGAAGCCATTAGTTCTTATCACTTCTCGTGAGCTCTCAACCGGACGATTAGCAGAGCAATACTTACATATTACTAGGATACATCTGCGAGATCGGACGATCCGAAAGTCAAGCTCATCAAGGCCTCGAGACTGGTAGCTATCTCACGTGCCTTGACAACCGTACTGGCTGTTACCACTTTGGTCGTGCCGATCGGAGTTTTATACTCAGTGCAGCCTGTCCCTATGCGGCTCTTTATTATTGCAGCTTTTACGTGCATATTCTCATCAGCGCTCTGCTGGCTTACGTCGTCCAGAAACTACGAAATATTCTCGGCGACAGCGGCATATTGTGCCGTGATGGTCGTATTCGTGGGGAGCTTGCCATAGATTTGTCAACGCTATAGAAATCTACGCAGCAGTTGACCATCAAGTAGATGATAGAGTTGCCAGATATCAATCTTATTCATTCTACAAAGTACTTCAGGCCAGCTCGTCTCAGTTCTCAGGGTAGCGTTCCAGTCGAGCCTTTGGGAATGCCAAAGAACGGTGATGATTTCTTACCTCCTTCTGCGTCGTTATCACCTCTGTCTGAACCTTTCCCAGACCTCGGCTCACCTCCCTCACTTCCTCACCGGGGTGTTTCTCTCGTTCAGCTTGTTGAAGCAGTCTGATCACTTCAAACAAGGAATCCTTGAAATCAGTCTCTATACGTCGTGCCTTCTCAACGTAGCCATGACTCCATCTTTCAAGGCCATCGATGTCTTTAAATATACGCGGATGGTCTGTAAAGTGCGGTACCCCGTTCAGGTATACAGTCAACTCCTCGTAAGTTTTAATGGCAAGTTGGAGAGGTGTATGTCCCATCGCATTAACCGTATCGACGTCTGCATCGTAGTCTATGAGTGCCCGGGCACCATCTAGGTCTCCATAGTATGCACAGTAGTGAAGGGCCGTCCATCCATTATCGTCACCCTTGTTGATGACTTCCTCGGGGCGTAACTGTGGGCATCTGGAAAGACACGCTCTTACGTAGGATGGTCTTTGGGAATGCATTCTCACTGCATATCCAAGGATGTTGCTAGACTGCCCGGATCGACTTTTCCACCACGTCTTTGACCCAGCGTCAAGTAGCATCCGGAGGGCATCGATTTGTCCGCCTGAGATCGCTGCCTCGAAAGGTTCTCGTCGGTGGAGATTGGCGCCGCTCTTGATTAACAGATCTAGGACACCCAGTGACCCTCTCTGAGTCGCCAAGTGCATAGCAGTGGCTCCCAAAGTGCTTTCTGCCTCCACGTCAATCGCTGGTAACTGGAGCAGAATTTGGGCTACAGGTACGGCGTCGAAAACAGCGCAGTAGTGCAGTGCATTTAGGCCACTGTCGCCAGCTGTGCACGCATTGATATCGGAGACCAATGGCAGAAGAATTGGTATCTTCCTCCATGATAGACGACGGTGAGCACTGTCTATGATGGCCCAGATGACCGCGTTGCCATGGTTTTTTTCGCATTCTTCTCCAGGCAAGGCTCCCGCTAGAATCAGTTCCTCAAGAACGTATACCTCCAGATCCATGTTCTTGACCGCCGAGAATAGTGGTGTTTGTTTGAGATTATCCAAGCCATTTATATCTAGTCCTGCTTGCAACAGGGTCTGGATTGTTTCCCGCAGAGCAGTCCGATAAGATTGGCCGTGAGCCACATACCGTCCGAAAGGAATCATATTGTATCCAATCATGTGGAACGGAGAATGCGTCCAATGCCAATCTCCCCCACACGTCTCACTGCCATGGCCGATAAGAAGCTTGACCATGTCGGGGTAGTGGCCTGCCACAGCGAGATCAAGCGGGCTTAAGCTTGGAATATGTTCTGTGTAGCCGTCCTCGTGACTTGTTTTCCGCCACTCGTTCCTTTTATCGACATCAGCCCCCATGCTTAGATATTCTTCAGCAAGCTTTGTGTACCCTGCGATGACCGCCCAATGGAGCGGATTTCCTCGTAGTTCCATACATCTATGGGGAAGGAGAACATTCAAATGCCCATGCTCAGCAGCTAGTAGAGATCGTATCACTTTCATACGATCCTCCTTAACTGTCTGTTCTGGACCAGAGACCATGATCTCAAGTAGCCTCAGAGCTTCTGCTTGACTGAAGAGAACCAACCAGTGCAAAGCATTGGGCATATTCGAGTCCATATGAGAAAGGTCGTCGCATTGTCGCGCAAGTAGGATCGCGGCGTCGAGATTCCCGTCTCTACAAGCAGCTGTGAGTGCCTCACATAGCTCCCTAGATTGAAACCGGCCCTTCCTGACTAGAATCTCGAATTTCTTGAATGATTCCACGCTGATGGGACCAAGATTGATGAATTGGTCTGCTTCTTTACTGCCAGCCTCTCTCCAAGCAACACCGTCATGAAAGACGTCGAGGTCTCTGTACATGATAGGAGCTGCCGTGGCTTCTGTATCCGGCTGATCAGGCTTCAAGGCGGCCCAAACAGAATTTAAGATAGCCTGGGCGACCTTGTTGCTTTTGGCTGCTTCCTGGAGATGACTCAGAGCTTCCAAGCTGTCTGGCGCAACTCCGTAGCCGACTTGACTCATCATGGCCATCTGTAGATGGGCCTGAGACCTTCTTTCTGGGTCATCTTCTGTCGTGAGGGCTTTTTGGATCAGTTTAGCTGTTTCACACTGATTGTGCCACGGAGGCTGTCTGCGAGAAATTGCCTGTGATAACATTTGATCAGCGTGGCTCTCGTCATTTTCAAAATCCCTTACTGACTTTGAACATGTCTTCTGACTTGTATTGGTATGCCTGAGGCGTCAAAACTAGAGTTTCGTATCTTTTTTGAGCTGGGGCCCTGATCAGTTGACGAGGTGGATCGGCTGGCTCGTCTCTAGGCACGACCTGTAGGTTCTTGGAGCTACTACAAGTATGACTACCCTTATCGAGGAATACGGCTCGAGTGACTGGGCTCATCAACATAGTCGGGGCCAGCACCTTCTCATATCGGTCCTCCAAATAAGGACTTTCACCGTTGATCTTTATTTCCAGGGGCAGTATTTTCTCGATTTTGGTATTCTCAGGTATATCGCCACTAGTAAAAGGCCACTTCAGCTCTGGTTAAGAAGAGATGTACAAGGTCTACTTACTCGACTCCTTTGGAGAGTGCCTCGACAATTTGATGGATATTGCCTCGACGAGAAATTCTTTCCTGCAAGCATAAGGAGACCGTTGCCTCGAAGACCTGGAAAGACTGTGAATCTGGCGGTGCACCTATAGCATCCAGGCCCCTGCGAAGTTGAGTCCATTCACCAAAGTACCCGTTGAGCCCTGCGTTGGTCGGATTTGATGGGTATGAAAGCACGCCAGCAGACAGCTTTGAGTCTTTGTTTTCAACTATTTCTAGATGTCTTTGTTCCGAGCGCAAAGACTCAGTGGCAAGCTCCAAAACAGCATTTTCCTTGGTGTAAAATGAGCGTTCCAGGAAGCCCAAAGCAGTCTCTCCAGGGCTGAGCCAGGCACGTTCAATGAATGACTTGGCATGCGTGATAGTCTCCCAAAGAACAAGACCGAAAGAATAGCAGTCAGCAGCTTTGTACCTTGTAAACACAGGGATCTTTCCACTGAGAGACTCCTCGTCAGTGTCTTTAGTCCAACCGCAAATTTCAGGAGCGTTGTATCTGGGCGTCCAGAGGTAGTACTCGTGCTGTTGCTCTAAGTCTTGTTTGAACAGAGCACACCCAAAGTCGGCCAGTTTGGCTAGATAATGGCGATCTTCATCTTTATCTCGCGTGAAATAACCATAGACCAGGGCGTTGTCAGGCTTGATGTCTCCATGCACAATGTCGCTGTCGTGCAGCGCACGGATGCCCATGGCAACATCCAGGGCCAGGAAACGCCTGTCGATTAGATTCAGGCTCCTTTTCTGGGAGAAAGTGGCGAGAGTGCCATGCGGCGAGTAAGGCATGACTAGGTAAGGTCGGTTGCCAAAAGCTAGATCTGGTTCCCAGCCCCAAGCGATGGCTGAGATTAGGCAGCTCTGCGATCGCAGTCTGGGGTGCGTAAGGACCCGGACTTCACGCTTGACGTTTATCAGACGCTTTGAAGATTGCTGAATTCGTTTGTTTGTCTGTTTGGTGCCGCCTGTCACGCGGTCCATGCAGAGGCGTTTGACGGCAACGAAGTAGGGCTGCTCGCCAGTCAAGCCAAAGAGCTCCTTGCTAACCTCAAAGCTAGTCCCTGCGCCTAGGCGACTATCAAATTTAAGGAACTCGGGCTGAACGTATGGTAAATCATTCCGTACTATCATGAGAATGTCTTGCAAGATGTTGTCTGTCTCGGAATCGCCAGTCGATACCGACGCTGGCGTCCACGCGAGAGCTGCATCTGACGTGTCTGCGAACCGAGAGTCCCAGACTTCACTACCTGTGTTTGACTGCATCCTTTGTGCAACTATTTTGAGCGCCAAGTTACAAATGTATCGTTAGAGACGATTGCGCCGATGCCTGTCGTGAATTGTCTGATGGATGATTAAAGTAAGCATCAGGCTGCAGGCAGCGATGTTAGCTTAATGTTAGGGTTATTCAATCCAATTAAAACAAGGCTTGGCGAAGCTCTTAAGAAACCAATGAAATCTATCAATAACTTAAGATTATCTTCAGAGCTTAAAATATTAAAATTAGAAATGGGAGAATTACTACATGTCATTCCAGGTATAAGGCGTTAACTGTATATGTTTAACTTTTACTTGTTGTCTTCTGATATGAGATTTTAATACAAACTCATCGTATACAAATGTCAATTGTCTGTAATATGTACTCCTCTCTGCTTCTGGTTCCTTATAACTACTGTTCATTATACTGCCTTTTCATCTGGAGTTTCTGCCAGCTTTAAACGCAAGTCACGCCACTGCAAGTAATTAGTTTCCATACTTGTCAGTGTAGACACGGAATATGATTTACCTTGCCGCATGAAATCGGCTCATAGAGTGGGGGGTGCTCCTCATCAATGCAGGTCGGCAGAACTTCGCACACCGCGTCGGGGTTGAACCCGAGGAAGAAGGGCATGGCGTAGCGAGATGTCTTTTGTCGATTATACACCCGATGAACCGTCGATTTAAACCGATTATTTGAGAGTCTCTGCATAAAGTCACCAATGTTGATGACCAACGTTCCCTCGATTGGCCGAGCATCAAGCCACTCATCGTCTGCCGAGAGAACCTGCAGACCACCAGACATGTCCTGCCAGAGCAGAGTCACGCACTGAATGTCGGTATGTGAGCCAATACCCACGTCGACTTCTTCGGCATTTCCATCGGTGCCGGGGTAGTGAATGTGCACTGCGTCGGCGCCGGGAGTGGTGATGATGGAGTCAAAATAGTCTTCGGGTAGGTCAAGGGCAAGGGCGAACAAGCGGATGAGTTTACGGGCGAGGGTAAGCCGCTTTTGATAGAACTCGGTGAGGACAGGACGAAACTTTGTGAGATGACTTGTACCGTCCCAGACATAATCTGTGGAGGAGAAGTTGGAGTTGATATCATCGGTACAATCGTGGGTTTGGTCGATACGGGTATCATATCGCATAGAGAAGGTTTCCTTCTTGTCTATAGGAGCGTAAGTCAATTGAGATACAAGGCTCATCAAGTTGCTTACCTCTGGTTTCCTGATTATTAATCTGGGTGCTTCCGACACCATGATAACCACAGAACTTGCCCGCTTTCTCGAACGAGACCCGATCTTTGGCTTCTTGCTCTTGGTCGAAGAAGGCCTTGCACTGTTCAAGAGCTTGCTCAATCAATTCTTGAGGAATGCCATGGTTGCTGACGTAGAAAAAGCCCGTGTTCTCAGCAGCTGCCTTGATCTTGGTGGCGATGGCCTTGCGTGCGGTCGCATCACCCCCGTCAAGGGAGCTGAGGTCAATGACGGGCATCTCATCCAGGGTCGGAGTACGGGGTGCCCCACAACGTACACGACGGGAAACAGGCCCGTCTGGTGTCATCAACTGCACCGTTGTAAACGCCGAGACGGGGGCTGTGGTTTCAATTGTGGTGGTAGCCATGATTGTTACTTGTAGTCACGAATTGTGTAAATTGCAAGTGATGAGGTGAGGTTACTCAAGATGGTGTTGGTTCAAAGTGGGGAAGCGATGCAAAGAACTTTTGATCGTCGTATGGACTTGGCTATCAATATATAGAGCACTACCAACAGTAACAGACCTAAAGTCGACGATTTGATATAAGATAACAGACCAGCTTTTGATGCAATTGAGGTGTTTAAGTTGCGCAATAATTGCTCTAGGTTCTCTCTGCCGGAATAAGCTCACAGCCACAAGTCTCAACTGCAAATAACAACACTTCTACTGTAGGTTAGGCACAAGACGGAGACCGCCGACCCTCAGGTACAAGACGGATACCGTCGGAGATGGGGGTTCCACCCCGGACGGGGCCATCCGCGGCGGAGTTCCCCGGTTCCCCTATCGCTAGCAGTTCCCAGTCAAGATCCACAAAGCGGGCGATTGTACAGATACTGGCTAAACTAGGCATGCAATCTGATAAGATAAAGTATAAACGTTGCTATCTTTTGCGGAGACTGATAACAGCGTCACTAGTGTAACTACCCTGACCGGCGACCGTCGGGCATTTCATTTCACCAGCGCCAATAGGATCATGTCTAATACACTCCATCTTATCAATTGTGCATTCTGATTCTGGGGTATCTTGATTGAGTGTTTGTGGTTGGCCCAAAATTGATATGCTGCATTCTATAAACATGAACCCTGGTCCTCTATTTACAACTCCCCATGGTCGATCCTACGTTCCCATTGTCACAACGTAACACAGGAGAAAAAATGGCTTCACTCCTGTCAAAAGCCCACGACCGTCTCCTCGTAAAAAAGCACTGCGCAGACGGAACAACCGAGCCCGCCAACTTTCTCGACAATGACTCTATCCGCCCAACACCCGTCAAGGACCGCACATGGACGTCCATCACATACTCTGCTTTCTGGTTCGCAGCCACTGCAAACGTGAGCAATCTCTATGCCGCCTCTACCGGCCAATCTGCAGGTCTGAGTATGTGGGAGGCTCTGGCATGTTCGCTTGGCGGCCAGTTACTGGCTGGTTGTCTCATGGCGCTGAACGGTCGTGCTGGTGCGTTGTATAGAATTCCTTTCCCTGTTGCGTGTCGAGCGAGTTTTGGGACCTGGGGTGCGCTGTGGCCGACGTTCAATCGGGCTGTTATGTCGATTGTTTGGAATGGCGTGAATTCTGTGCAGGGTGCGCAGTGTTTATAGTAAGTTGACTTCAACCAACAGTTGAACCAAGAACGAACTGACCAAAGCGCTTCATTACAGTGTCTTTCTCCACGCCATCTTTCCTTCTATCGAAAACATTCCCGACATCATGGGCTCCAAATCCGCCCTCAACTCTGCGCAGATGCTCTGCTTCTTCCTCTACTGGTATGTTCCTATCACCCACAGAAGAACATCAATTGACCACTGTTCCATGGCAGGCTCATCAACTGCGCGTTTCTCTTCGTCCCCGTCCCCCGCATGAGAAAGCTCGTCCACATCAAAGTCGCCGTCTACTTCGCCGCCACCATCGCCTTCGTCGCCTGGACACTATCTCTCTCCGGCAGCGTCCGCAAAACCTTGTCTGAACCTTCTACTGTCCATGGGTCTGAGAAGTCTTGGTTGATCCTCAGGTTCTTCTTCCTAGGACTCGCTAGTTGCGGTACCTTCATCTCCAACGCATCTGATCTGCAACGCTATGCCTCTAAGCCCACCGATGTCATTGCTGGCCAAGTATTGAGTTTCCCCATGTCCAACTTCTTGGTTGGTGTGTTTGGCAATCTGATCGCGGCTGCTAGCAAGGGCATCTTTGGTGAGGTCATTTGGAACCCGCTTACCACTCTGGACATGCTCATGCAGGGTGATCGTCACACATCTGCCAACCGCGCAGGCTGTGCATTGATCTCCTTCGCTTATGTCTACTCTACTGTTTTCTCAGCGATTTTTGAGAACTCCATTCCGTGAGTCCAGCCCAGGTCCTTTCCTCAGAGACTTTTGAACTTACAGCTGACTTATTAATCTTCGCAGCGCCGGAAACGATATCGCAGCTCTCATGCCCAAGTACATCACGGTGAAGCGTGGATTCTTCATCTGTGCAAGTATGTGTTTCTCAACTTTCCTCATGCCCGACTTGCCACTAATCAATAACTCCTCCTGTAGTCATCTCATATGCCATCTGCCCATGGTATCTGCTCTCATCCGCAGCCGTCTTCATCAACTTCCTCAGCTCGTACCAGATCTTCCTCAGCGCCATCACAGGTATTCTCATCTGCGATTACTACCTCCTCCGACGCGGAGTGTTCGACATCCCTATGCTTTACTCTGGCCACAAGGACTCTACCTACCACTTCTTCCACGGCTTCAATCTTAGAGCGTTTGCAGTCTACTTGATTGCCATTGCACCCAACTTCTATGGATTCCTGTTCCAGATGGGTGTTAGCGCACCGCTGGGGATCCAGCGGTTCTACTATGTTGCGTATCCCGTGGGACTCTTGCTGGCGTTTGGAAGTTTTTGGCTCATCAACACACTCTTCCCAAGTGAAAATATTCCAAAGGTCTCGGGATGGAAGGAGCCCAAGGACTTTGTGGAGAGCCACGATGGTACCTATGTCAATGTCGTGATTGACTCGTCTGATGCTGCCTCCGGGGATCAGGAGATGGGTAACGCCCAGAAGACTGCCACGAAGAAGTATTGAGCCAGTATAAGACTTTGATCAAATAGATATTCCTTGTTTACCCAAGTCGTGAATGACCCATCTCATCATCTGAAGCGGCAAAATGGTGTTGAGGCGTGAATGGTCTACTACCAAATGACTCTACTGTTGATCTCGCTCGCTTACTTCTGTTGATGTATACTCCATTCTAGTACTCAAAGCTTCAAAAGGCGGCCACCAAACATCAAGACCAGGCAACGTCTCTGTTTGTGTGTTCATCTCTGGTCGCGCCGCATCGTAAACCCGTTTTCTCATCATGTTCATAGCCCAGATGGAAACTGGTTCAACAACATAAGTGTCCTTTCGAAGATCCTGCACTTCTTCCATCAGACGAAAAGTCTTATCGATATCCTCGAGATGGTCCGAAAGCTCGACCAGCGTGACGTGTGCATATGCGCCCATCAGGAAGTCAAAAGTATGAATGATATTCTTCTGCCTTGTCATTTCCCTGGAGAAGCGTATGATTTGGTGGCTGTGTTCTAGTATGCACTCGATCTGCTGTTCATATACAGCATTCTGGCCGTCATTGGTGATTTCTTCCTTTTGTCGTTGGAACAATTCCCATCTATTGGCCAATAAGCCGAACGTCGAGAGAGCAAACTTCAACTTTAGGCTACCGTCAAGGTTAAGCACTGTGACTTGTCAGATTCAGTCACAGTCTGAGGAGTTACAGTATCAACATACGCTTTGCATTAGTAGCATGCCATTGTGTGAGGTTGCTTTGAAGCTCATTTGCTGCGATACTCCCCTCGACAATGCCTCGGTATAGGAGTATAAAAAGCTCAAGTTCGGCGACAATTTCCTTGTCAAGTTCGTTGAAACCTTCTGCATTCTTCACTATGCCAATGTAATGTGCCGCCAGATCCAGACGTACAGCAGACAGCTTCCCTACACCGATAGTAAACCTTGCCCACCAGTTAGTAACTTGCTGTGCATAAGGTGAGAGCTGAGATAAAGTACTTGAGATGTTGGAGGCATGTAGAATTCCATGTCAATATCCGGTTTCTATCGTTCTCGGTATAGCGCAATGACAAGGGTGATTGCTGAAGCGTAGGAAAATCCAACGACAGCATAAGGTGAAGGATAAGCGAGCCACTCAATAGCCACGCATCGATGAAACTATCTGAGAAGCCGAGGCTCAAGTTCAGAAGACATGTAATAAGCATCGCGTAGAGGGAAGGCAGACTTAGCGGAGACTCTAGCGAGAGCTTTGCTAGCTCAGACTTGAGGACGCCGTAGAGTGAAGTGTGAAGGTCTTTGCTGATGACGGAAGAATTTGTTTGCATACCCGCCAGCAAGCAGGTTACAGAGAGTAGATTATACTCTCCACTCAAGGCATCATCAATGGCTCTCTGTATGAAGTGGAGTCGAGGGATATTTTCCCTAGATCTGATGCACACATTAGCACAGCTCGAGGGTCCAAACTGGTGGAATGAGATTTGGTGTATCTGGAGATCAGCAGTTGCAAGTATCAACTCACGCCTCAATCAGACGCTGGCCTAGTCCATTTGAAGCCAATTGAGCCACGATCGACTCGGGTAGCTCGACGGCATCATTTGGCGTTTCAGGGTTACCATTGATCCAGGTATACATCTTTCGAATTACATGGACTGGAGCGACTGGTGGATCAGGACGAGTTGCGCTTGTTTGGTCCTCAGCTCCTGCATGAGAGACAACAGTTATTTCGGGGACGGAGGCTGTGATATTCTGTTCACTCTGTGCACTTTGTGGTGCGTGAGAGGTTGCGTTTTGGCTAAGCTCACGCACTGCGCAACGCAATTCTGCCAGTTCAGCCTCGAGGGCAGTAAGTCTGGGCAAGGGTTAGACCAGATCTAAAAAGCAAATGTTGGAGTTACATACCTTTCTTCACAGTTGCATGCTTGAACAAGCCTAGGAGGGCTCCTGGGATCGGTACAATCAGGCACCATGGATGTCTGGGCGACGCGATGTGCATCATGGGGAAGCTCGCAAGGTAATCTGCACGCCATATTAATGAGAATTTCCTGTAATAGTACCACTGCTGGAATGACTGTAAGAAGCTGACCTCAAAGCCCTGCAGCGACTACAGACAGCAGAACCATTTGGCACTTCGCATCGAGTCTTGAGACGGCGACATGTCGGGCAAGATACTACTCGGCGACGGTGCTGAGGCATTTTTGTTGCAATAGTATTTCGGAGAGTGGGCAGTTCAATTTGTATAATGTTCTAGTAGTGTATATGTAAGGCTGCAGTTGCATCAAGGTATGTAATAAGAGATGAGAGATTGGGGCGTAAAATGGATGTTCCGAATTTAAGCCGCTATCTGTTAGCGCCTGCAATTTAACGGCTGCGACATAACTAGCTCGGTGAACCGCTTGTATATAAAGCCTCAAGGAGTCTTCTCCGCACTCTCCGTTATCTCCCCTTATCGCCCCGGATTGAACGACCACTTAAAGTAGCTTGTAAAATAAGACTAAGACGGCCCTCCCTCATACCCCTCAAGATCATCCAGAATTGAAAAGAATCCCAACCTAACCCAGTACCGACCATCGTGCGACCGTAATTTCTACCTTCAATGACTTATCGACCTAGACCAGGAGCGAGAGGCTCCGGCTTGCGAAGCAAAACGGGCTGTGTGCCATGTCGACAACGACGAAAGAAGTGCGATGAGTCTAGGCCTGTTTGCCTTGGGTGCGATAGAAACCATTTGATCTGCCAGTGGACAGCTCCATCGACCAAGCCTCCATCGGCAGACGCGACTCGTGATCGTAGGAATCCTCAGCCAGACTTTGCAGGAACAACGACACATACCGACGAGAAACTATCTTGTCCGGCAAAGTTAACACTCGTCACGGGGCCGATACTTGTGCCAGCCCAACTCCGCAATGGCACGAATCGGTATCTCTTCGAGCATTTTCTCCACGTCACAGCAAAACGAATGGCGGGAAGAACATACCCAGAGAATCCGTTCCTCTCTTGCAATCTCAAAATCGCTTCTTGTAGCACCATAATGCAACATACGATCCTTGCCATCAGCGCTTCTCACTTGCTATACAAGAGGCCAGACATGGCTGAGCTATGCGCGTCTCATTACGCGATTGTGCTTCGAGCAATGAAACATGCTATCACACGGTGGAAGGCTCTTGATACACGCGATCAAATTGCGCTGCTGGCTACAGCCCTTGCCCTCTGCTGGTTCGAGGTTAGCTAACTTTCCTTGTGATTGTAAAGCCATGACACTGACTCAACTTGTCGTAGATTATTGATGTCAATGCTAGGGGTTCATTGTATCACCACCTGGAAGCGAGCAAGTTCATGTTTCAAACGGTCAAACGAAACCTCAAACATCATGATCCGAGCTTGTTTGGATTCCTGGCAGAGCAATACGCGTACCTCGCCACCGTCTCCAACATAACATTGCGTTCTACTCGTTTCGATCCCGAGATGGATCAAACCCTATCGCTGCCTTCACTGGGACTTCTGAATCAAGGGTCCAATTTCTACGGATGCCTTTTTGGCTGCTCTCACCTTGTGTATGAAACAATTCCTATGATATGCGACCTGGCCAAATTACGGATCAAAGAGGGCATCGCCCCGTCAGAGACATCCTGCCAGCAATACGAATACATCCTTGGGGAGTTAAGAGCCTGGCGACCAACACAGAGCCATTTCTCAAAGGACTTTGAATTTGCTGGTCAGCTCTATCGAGAAGCCTGTCTTATCTTTCTCGAGTCCTCCTTCCAAGGGCCCCTTACACCCAGCCTGGAGCTTTATGCGGCAGTCGAACCTAGTATAGCTTGCTTCCTGGAGGTCTTTGCCAAGATTTCATATGAGTCCCCGTCCTGGACGACCGTTATGTGGCCGATATTGACAGCTGGGTCGCACATGAGGTGCCGGAAGCAGCGAGATCAACTTTCAGACATCATATTGAACTCGACCTTTGACATGAGGGCTGTTGATAACACGCTATATCCACTTAAGCTACTCTGGGAAAAGATGGCTTCTGATGATCGCTATTATGGATCTTATGGGCTGGAAAAAGTCTTGAAAGAACGCGGAATTACCATGTGTATAGGGTGATGTTTAATACCAGTCGTCTGATACCTTACGACTACTCTCTTGCTCTGACTACCTAACCTTACAACTGATTGATCTTTGTAGATTGACTCAGTACAAGTCACGGAATGTCTTCTCTCCCCGCAAGTAGTCCAACGGATGCATAGCATCAACCCAGCCCAAAAACGGAGGACTCAGTCCATAGCCCATAAGCTCCAACGTATCATCATCATACGTCTCCAGCATCTTTTGAGCCGGTGCAACAAGATACTGATTCTCTTCCTGCCTCAAGAAGCTCTTGGTATAAAAGCAGCTGTACATCAGCCTCTCCTCATCAGTGGTGGTGTTGGCCGACCCTCCATGATAGCAACTCGAAAGAAACAAAAATGCATCTCCAGGTTGAAGCTCAGCGTAGAATGATAGCTTCTCGTCAGGTGGCGTCGCAGGATCCCAGAGGTGAGAACCAGGGATAAAGCGCGTCGCACCATTTGCGCGAGTCGTCTTCTTTCCAGCAACGAAAAAGCCAAGCCCTGTATCATCACCAATCTTGTAATCAGATGCCATGCGGCGCTTGACGGCGTGATGATGGATCATATCATCCCTGTGGAGGTCCTGATCTCTGGCACCTGGAGCAATGCTGAAGATGACCGTGTTGTTCAACTGAGGCTTGCTAACGAAAGTCTTCCACTCGGATCCGATCCAACAGCTATGCGTGGATGTAAGGAGATTGTTGGCGACTGCTCGAGCAAGAGGATGCATAGCGATGGTCTTCATGTAGATGGGTGACTTGCCAGCCAGTCCCATCACTCGCTTTGTCTCTTTGGGGAAGAACTCGCCAGTCCATTCTCCGTCTGATTGTATGAACTTTCTCGTATCTGTCTCTATCACAGCAAGATCCTTTTGAGAGACCGCATTTCGAATAACACAGCCACCTGCCTCGATAATGGCTTGGGTAACAGCCGCAGAGTCGGCGGCCGCAATGTCAAAGACTTTGACCATTGGCACGGGGCGAGATCGGTCATCACGGTACTTTGAAACAGGGATGCAGTCCTCTCGTGGTGAAAGGTCTTGAAGGATGGAAGGGGCCATGATGTACGAGAGTTGCGTTGGAGTAATGTGATGAGGGTGTTCTTGAGCCCTGATGCAATATTTCTGTTGCTACTAGCGAAACAAGTAAACTTGATGATCCTTAAATACATAAGAATTCAGGCATTATACTTATTTATCATGCTGTATCATGGCCTCTGATCGTGCAACTTCATGTCATAGACCACCCGGACAGCTCGCAAACCGCAAACTATAGCAGCCAATCTTTGGTCAGGGCCAGTGTCTTATCTAAAGATAAGCGCGTCTTTTTGGCCGTTTTAAGTTTCCCAAACGAGGATTGGTGGCTGAGATTGGCTTGGGACTTGCTTATCAACTTCCACCCGTGCGGAGCAAGATAAGCGCGTATCATTGTACTAGAACCATTGCAGCGCCTCCCTCTAGGTTGTTAGTGCCATTAGACTACACATGAATGGCCATCATTAGGAATTTGATTGGTTTGCTATCCCTTCACTACTTCATCATGAAAAAGCATCGAGGTTCTGGCACATTGTATCTAGAAGGGATCGCACTCATCCAATCCAGATACAATAACATCAAAGCTAGATAAGCGCGTATTTTTAAATGCCAACACTCATGATCCATACCAAAGTCGATAAGCGCAAATCGGTTGACTTTGGCTTCAATACGCCCATATCTCTGGGCAGATATCAGTGAGATACACTGCTTCTAAGACAGACGAAACGTCGATTATTAAAACCTCTCACTTTTCCTGTCAAATGATGAGAGAACTTAGATCTCATCAACAATGGGAATGGGACCTCTGTTGCTTGAGTCACCAATACAAAGTTATCGACTTACTTCGTGCAACATGTCAAAGGGTAAGTGGTGAAGAACAACTCGCCCTCTACCTAGCTAGCAGTCTCTAACACCTAACTGCAGAAAATCACAAACCAGGATCATCTATTGATGTTTCTGCAGCCGAGATATCTCCAGTCCGTCGCGACATCGGCCCTCTCCGCATCATCGCGATCGGTTTCAACATCCCCAACAGCTGGGTCGCCATTGCAGCAAGTCTATCAACCGCCCTCGCAGCCGGCGGTACAGTCAGTCTCATCTACGGGACCTTCGTTTCATGCGCCTTCTACGCCTGCGCTGCTGTGACGCTCGCCGAACTAGCCAGTGTATACCCAACTGCTGGAGGCCAGTATCATTTCGCCAGCATCTTGGCTCCTGCAAGGTACAACCGCCAGTTTTCATATGTCTGCGGTATGATATCGACGCTGTCGTGGACTATTAACGCTGCGAGCGTGGCCCTTATCGGGAGTCAGTTGCTCGTTTCCTTTCCTCAGTTCTTTAATGGTTATGAGCCGGAGCGATGGCATTTGTTTCTCATCTATCAAGGACTAAACTTATTTTCCCTCTTTTATAACTTGTTTCTTCTCAAGCGCACAAACTGGATCCACGATTGCGCATGTATGTCAATGCTCGTCAACTATGTATCCTCTTACTAACAGAACCATGCAGTTGTCCTCACTCTTTCAACTTTCTTCGTCACATGCATCACATGTTTATCTCGAAGCGAAAAGAAATCGTCGGAGTGGGTATGGACAAACTTCGAGACCACTACTGGTTGGAATGATGGCGTTGCATTCATGACCAGCTTGGTAACTCCCTGCTACATGTACGGCGGTCTGGACGCTGCCCTCCATCTTGCCGAGGAGACCTTGGATGCATCGAAGACGGTCCCGCGAGCTCTTATGGCAACAATAGGCATAGGTTTTCTCACGGCGTTCACATTCGCCGTTTCCATGGCGTACTGTGTCTCTGATCTGGAAGGCCTCCTTACTTCCACGTAAGTTTATCTAATAGCCGTGGAGATTCATGACTGACCTTGTCAGAATGCCCATTTTTCAGCTTTGGCGTACCGCAACGCGATCAGATGCCGCTGGAGTAACCTTTCTCGTTTCCCTAACGATCATCGTTATCTTTGTCCTCATCGCCATCCAGCAAACGACATCTCGCCTGATATGGGCGTTTGCTAGAGACCATGGCCTCTACCTCTCACACCACCTCTCTCAACTTTCACCAAAACTTAGAGACATTCCTTCTAATGCACTTATCCTCAACACCGTGCTAGTATTCTTTTGTGGGTGCTTATTTCTGGCTTCGACTGCAGCCTTCAATGCTCTTGTTGGCTCATTTCTCCTCTTGCAAATGATCTCATTTGCTTTACCAGCTGCCCTACTTATCTACCAGAAGCGCAGCTCAACGTTTCTTCCACAACACCGTGGCTTTCGAGTCCCAGGCCTCATTGGGTGGATTTGCAACTTTGGAACTATTGTTGCGGCGGTTATTGAACTTGTGTTCTTTGTGTTTCCCAGCTCCCTCCCCGTATCAGCCCTGTCTATGAGTAAGTCCCCTCATGGTACCTGATACGCTTTTGGATGGTATACTAACAGTAAAAAAGACTATGCCAGTGTTGTTCTGTTGGTTCTCTTATTGTTCTCTACGGTGAACTGGTTTATGTTTGCGAAACAACACTACCAAGGTCCCCGGATTGAGCTTATCCCAAGCCAAAGCATATCTTCAGAGAAATGATTCAAGGTCAAACAGTTGGAAACTTAGTTACAGATGCAATAGGTAGAGATAAATGTCTTATGCCTTGGAGAGATAATATAGATTAAACCGGTAGAAACAGTAACTATCTAATCTAAGCTTATAGAGTAAAACTCTAATATTAGCTCATTAACTTGCTGCATACTTGTCTGGTCAACCTTTAAAGAGTTAGGCATATAGTTTGTCTCTACCGAGATGCACTCGTTTTCGGGCATGTCGTTTAACATGCGCTCCAGTCGATCTAACATGACTCTTGCCAGAAGCCAAAAGTCTGTTGAATGACGCATAAAGCCATCTCTCTTCCACATATTGATCCCTGGCGAGTACTCCCCCTCCCGTATGATCGTGTGGGGTTGGTGCCCATATATCTGCTCTTTATACATCTCCCAGGCGAATCTCCAATTCTGCAGAGCCACGTGGACGCTCTTGCAGTTCCCACTTGCAAACGAGTTGAACTGCATAAACAGGAGCGAATGAAATGCTTTTCAAGGTAAGGTTAGCATCTGTCCAAGGGCACTTGCATAAATGAGAGAAGGGAAAGCCTGGGCTTATTTCTTACCAGCCACAACCGCAAATAGGTTCAGAGGGCCAAGATCAGCGAACTGTCCTACCATGTATTCAGTCATCTCGCTCTTGCAGAAGACTCTGATGGCATTGTAAACGGTAATATTTGACAGCGAACATCGCTGAAGCCATTTTTGCATTTGCTCAAAGCAGTCTTGAGCCGTGGGTGCTTGAAAGACACTCTCAGGCCATGCCATATGCATGTGCATTTCCTGGATTGCCATACGAGGTGGTAGACTGTGGAATATAACGAAGCCGTGATCTAGGAGGAAGATCCAGAGAAAAGTGCTGCAGGACACCTGTAAGAATACAAAATCTCCAGTCCATGACATTGAACCGAATTGCTTACCGTATAAGCTGTTCTCTTGCGATAAAATCTGTCCAGACAAAGTCATGTGAGGTAATATGCCTATAGTCACAATGCCTCGCTGTACTTATACCAACATCTCGGGCGACCTATTTCTTGAATGAGCGGTGGTGTTGAATTGTGAGGAGTGCACAAATCTCACCGAAACAACAGTGCTATAACGATATCTCCGAATTCTTCTCTTACTGGAGTTTGTTCCTTCCCAGTTCTGGTACATACAGACCAGATATGCGGCCTGCAGAGCTTGGATCTCACTCAAGCTGCTGTTATACGCTAAAGGTGTTGTGCTTTCTTCAGCGTTCCTATCTTTAAAGAATTCTTGATCTGTAAAGACTATTTCCTCGACAGAACTGTACCATTGTTTGGCCTGGTCAAGATCTGAAGGATTTGGTGAAACCGAAGCGCCTAGCCATGTTAGATACAAGAGCGATGTTGACGACCGTATGATATTGAAGCCATAAACAGAAAAGTCTCTGCTTACCGATAACAATCATGGCGGCCATCAGACCCAACTTGCAGGACATGGGGTCAAAAGATGGCCGATGAATGAAATTTATGTTGGGGTGCCATATTTCCCAGTACAAGGCCAGATACTTTCTTATCCTTTTTGGCGAAAAGAATTCCAGGCACTGTTGTTCCATTACGGAGGACCATTCTTGAGTGATGCAGCTATTCTTAGGCTTGCTATCGAAAGCACTCTTCATCTGGAGCAGAATCTCGTAGGTTCTCAAGGTAAGAGGCTCTTGAGTGATATGATTCTGGTTGACGGCCGACACTACAAGGCTAGAATCAATCGTGTTGTCTGGAGACTGATGGTCTGCAGCCTGAGACTCGTTGCGCGAGAACTCGGAAACGACTTTGAGCCTGTCGCTATGAGACCCACAGTCGAATGATTGTATTAACCCGGTTTTGCTAGTGAAAATACTCAAGAAGTCGAACGAGTATGTGCCGGGGGCTTGAACTGTTGACGAGAAGATCTCAGACAGGGACCCCGATGTATCGAAGAGGTCAAACCACGGGTAATTGCCAGCATGACTAAAAGAAAATATGTCCGAGGCAAGGGTCGAGCTCCCCGGATCCGAGATCGATCTTGCGTCCCCAAAGGATACAGTGGAGACCAGAGTGTCTGACCCATGGGCATCTTGAGACTGAAAGGTATTGGGAGAAGGGCCGTTTAGATCCACGGTCCCTTCAGCGTGACGAGAGTTCTGCTCAGCCAGGCTGGAACTGACGCACTCGATAGACTTGCGACGGCAATTGCTACAGGGGATCTCACCAACGCAAGCCTTCTTCTGTTGGGTGCAGAAGTTGCAGGCTCTCTTTCGGGAGGGGACGCGATCGCCGGGGAGACAAGTCAGCTCATGCCGTCGGAGCACATCGACCCGCTGAAAGGAGCTGCTGCACTGTCGGCAAGCGAAGGGCCTGGCGTGGCTGTGGGTGGCAGCGTGTCGGACCAGATGGCTCCGACGTTTGAAGCGTTTCGGGCACAGCGAGCAGGCATGCTGGAGAGCTGCGGTCGAGGATACAGGGGGCCCGCAACTAGACATGGCTGAGAGTCTACAGACAGCGATGGTGGGTTGGAAAATCGAGTGTCGGCGTGAGCGCGGGTCAGGGCCTGGCCATATATTCATACCCACATAGACTACCGACTTAGCGGCGACCCACCCCCGCAATGCGGAGGGATCTCGGCAATGCGGATGGATGGGTCTCTCTTTCAGCTTTGCGGGGTAGCTAACTTGGTTCATTCAGTACGGATATCGGTAGGGCATGAACAACAGCGTGAGGCGACAAGGTGTATCCAGCACACAGGTAATGGTACAGATCTTGCTAGATCGAATGACTACGTTTTATAGAATGACTATACCCCCAGTATCGCGCATGTCGAACTCAGTGTAGCACTCGGAGCTCCTAATGTGGCAGACGCGTTGTTGGCAGGTTCAGCAAATACCGGGTGTAGGACTGGGTGGCACTTAAAATGGCCGCTTCCCGCACGAATGAGATTCAGGCGGTTTGTAAACTATCAAAATGCCACCTTGAAAGTAATTGACACGATCTACACAAGGTATAACGCTACACGTCAGGGACCCCTCACACTAACAGCAAACAAAGTTACCTTTCCCCATGGGTACCCGGCTTCCGATCGGAGACGATGTGGGTTAGCTCAACCAGACATGGGGAACTCAAAGAGATGGGAAGCAAGGCTGATGTTCAGGCAATTGTATAAGTTAAAGTCGCGACTATCTTCATATTTTATCCTCTCACTCAAACCACATGCAGCTGCTTTCAAAACACCATGATTATTGATATTATCTTAGAAAGATTCACTTATGTCTCTGTCCCGGCAGCGCTGGCCCTACTGGTCAGCTCTACCGCAGCATTATGGCTGATGACATTATTCTACTCCTATTACTTTCATCCATATGCCGACATCCCAGGCCCCTTTTGGGCCAAGCTATCTCGGTTCTGGCTTGTGCGCCAGGTCCTTCGAGGCGACATTCACAACACCCAGAGGGCTCTGCACGAGAAATATGGTATGGTGCCTCACTTTTGCCTTACCTAGCCAGGAATATTTACCTATCGATGTATAGGGCCTATTGTGCGCATGGCACCCGACGAAGTCTCCATTTCCGACCCGGCAGCACTCAAGGTGATATATGCTGTTAATGCCGGTTTCACAAAGACCGAGTTTTATACTCCCTTTGCTCCGCACTTATCTCCACACGAAGATCTATTCACCCAGCGGGATGAAAAGATCCATGCCCAACGCCGCCGATTTGTCAACAATCTATATTCACTGAGTAGTATCTTGGAGTCAGAGTCATACGTCGATGCTTGCATCGTGACTTTCAAGGCTCGGCTTGACGAGTTTGTGGCTCAGAGCGATCCCTTTGACCTGGGGCTGTGGCTTCAGATGTTTGCCTTTGATGTCATCGGCGAATTGTTCTACGGAAAGCAGTTTGGATTCATGGAAGACCGTCATGACTATCAAGGCTATATCGAAACGTTGGATACACTCCTCCCAGCGGTAGCTACTTCCTGTGTCCTCCCCTTCTACTTGCGTCCCCTCCAGGTCTTGGGCCACTTGATTCCGCCACTCCATAAGGCTCTCAAGGGCTACGATGATATAGTGGTTGCCGCAAAGGAGACAGTTGCGCGCCGTCAACTCCAGGTCGAAAAGGGTACTGTCGAAAGGCTAGTACAGAACCGACCGTGCTTGAAGAAATGTGTTTTAGCTGACCCTCGAATTAGATCCGACCTTTTGGATAAGCTATTCAACATCGCAGCTTCAAAAGGCGACTTTACTCTGGCCGACGTGGCAACTGAGGCGTGGGTGTCTCTATTTGCAGGCTCAGACACGACTGCGATCGCAATGCGTGCTATTCTGTTTAACATAATCAGAAACCCCAAGGTATATGAGAGATTGTTGGCAGAGATTGATCAGGCTTGCGCCCAGGGACTGTTAAGCAACCCTGCCAAGTACTCCGAGGCTATCAAGCTACCTTACTTCATCGCTTGCTGCAAAGAAGGATTTCGCGTCCACCCAAGCGTTGGTATGTCCATGCCTCGCCATGTCCCACCGGCTGGAGTCAACATCGCCGGGCGGTACTTTCCAGGCGGCAGTCGTGTTGGCATGAGTGCGCACGTCGTACACTTTGACAAGGGCATTTTCGGCCAGGATGCCGACTGCTACAACCCTGACCGATGGCTGCAGCCAGGTGCAGAGGTAATGGAGCGTTACCTGATGCATTTCGGTGCTGGACCTCGCACCTGTGTAGGCAAGAATGTAATTCCAACCTGCTAATGTTGTTGAGGCATGCAACCCACGCTAACAATAACTATAGATTTCCATTACCGAGATCCATAAGCTTATTCCTTCTCTCCTCCAAGATTATGAGTTTCGCTTAGCTGAGCCAAACAAGGACCTGAAATACTCGAACTATTGGTTTAATAAGCAAATTGGCCTACATGTCTTGGTTAGCCAGAGGAAGAAATAATCAATCCTCTTATTAGCAGCAATATGAGTCTCACAAGTCAGACCTCAGGTTAGCAATAAACTTCTGTCTTAACATAAGAGCTACTAAAGTAGTGCTCTCAGCTTCTACTGAAATCCCGACTGCTACCTCTGTTTATCCCTAGATCCTCAACTACTAATCTGTTCAACCGGATTTAAAGTTCATCTATATGGCAAAACAGGCGTAGCAGCCTAACTGTGCTGGAGTGGAGTCGATTAAAGCGTTTCTGTAGATTAAATGACTATAATTCAAAGCTTTCTAAATACTAAAAATACAAGACTAGAACAGTTGTTGTGTAATAATGAGAGAGAAGCGATTGAGGTGTATAATCTGTACTGAATTCCGCGACTTTACGGCTGGTACAACTCAGCCAGGTAAATTCCTCGTACTTAAGTAAACTCGAATACCACCAAGTCTGAACCCATATTAATAGTAAAGCAAGCGGACTATAATGTACATAGTAGCTTACGGTCATACAGACAGTCAAGCACCCGGGCGTGTCCGGCATTGGATAATCGTTGCGGGAAGTTCCGGAGCCAATAGCCAGAGACAGAAATCGCAGTGCTGCTTACAATGCGGTACCCCTCTTTGCAAGTCCGGTACTGATAAGCTATTTCACAACTTCTCTTTCTATTCCTTGCACAGTTCGTTAAAAGAGGGACTGTGAGTCATTTATGCATCAGAGATACTAATATCCCAAGATGTATCCTCAGTCTATTGGCACCGAGTCCTTTCGTCTCGTGTCTCTTACCATTGACTCCAATCAGCAACCAAGCCTTACTCTCAGCGAACATGAGATCCATAGTCCTGACAAGCCGGAATACTACGCACTCTCCTATACGTGGAACCCGCCCTATATGGCTGATCCCGCATACTACGCAGACACGGACGTGCGCTATATTGTTCTCGAGGGGTCCAGATTTGCTGTCAAGCCTAATCTTTACGATGCCCTCTTCCAGCTCCACGATTCTTATCCTCAGATTCTACTATGGATTGACGCCCTCTGCATCAACCAAGATGATTTACAGGAGCGCAAACTCCAAGTAGGCATCATGGACCGAATCTTCGGAGGCGCCAGCCGTGTGGTTGTCTGGCTGGGGAAATCCTCTGCTAAGCTTGAGCTAGGACTTCAAGTCGCAGAACGCATAGCCAGCGTCGCTTCAACAGCTTGCAAAGCCATCGTTCGGGAGCAGAAGTATCCCCACACCCATCACTTGGAAGAAATGAAGGAGACCTATGGGCTTGATCCTTTGAGCTTCGATGAGGCGGATGCCCTAGTTACGCTCTTCAGTTGCCGCTGGTTTGGGAGACAGTGGGTGATCCAGGAAGTGGCCCTAGCGGGACAGATCGAGATAATATCCGGTGAAATGAGCGTTCCGTTTGACAAAATCGGGTCGACAGCACTGTTCTTGCACCTCAGTGGCCTGCTCGTGGGAATTGGCAACGTACTTGTCGCGGGTGGGAAAGAAATGCGTGTGTTGCAAGATATGCACCTCATGCAGACCGGGAGAACTCAGATTGTCCGCGAATGGTGTAAAGGGGATCGCAGCGAGTGGAGAGACGTTCTACATCTAGTCGACTTTACAGCCGGAATCGTCGAGAATACTGTGGCTGCCGGTCAAAGCAAGGAGAGTATGGTTGGCGTTGTTCTTCTCAAGCTGCTCATGTGGCTGGTTGGTTTCGATTGTGGAGATCGTCGCGATACTATTTACGGACTCACTGGTATAATCAGCCGCGTCGTTAGCATCCACGGTCTCGACAGCATTCCCCAGAGGCTCCAGCCGGATTATAGCCTCGAAACAGCCACTGTGCTCCATAACGCTGCGACGGAGATTCTGCAGGCGACTGGGAGTTTGGCTCTTCTCGGTGTTGTCAAGGACCCAGCTCTACGTGAGACGACAGGCTTGCCATCCTGGGTCCCAGATTATCCCCCAATAATGGCGCTGAATCCAATGGCTGGGCCAAACTTCAAGTCTCTGGGTAAGTTCGATGCATCAAAGACTATAAATACAGCCAGGTATGGTGTCGAATTCCATATAAATGACAAGGTCCTGCATGCCCGTGGTTTTCTCTTGGGCCGGGTTAAAGCCATGGGCGAGTCTTTGGAACCCATGGTTTCCGGTAGCCACTTCACTCAGTGCGCTGCGATGCTAGTCGACGCAGAGGAGACATACCGCTTCACGAACCAACCGTTTGCGGAGGCATTCTGGCGAACATTGGTGTTTGATCAGGACTTATCCGACCGCCCAGCCAAACTTCCCATGACTAAGCATTTCCAAGATATGGTACTCATGTTGATGGCTAAAAGAATCAGCGATGAGTTCCAGTCTGGGGGGAAAGATGCTGTCAAGGCACTACTACTGACTTTAGAGGCTATGGATACACTGGAAGCCAAGCATCCGAACCAGAGTCCGTTCCCTACAACTAGGTTGCTAGCCTCATTCTGCAGTGGATTTGGCTTCCTACCTGAAACTAGAGACGATAAATTATGGGCACGCGAACAGCAAATGGCTTGGTTGGAATCAAAGAAGAAGAATATGGTGTTTATGTTTTCCTTGCTTAGCACTACGTTGTTCAAACGGCGGCCTGCGATTATGGAAGAAAGATATTTTGCTTGTGTTTTCGAGTCTACGTTAGTGGGTGATGAAATCTGGGTTGTGTCTGGATGTCCCACGCCGCTGGTTATGCGAACTAAGGGTCAACAGTACAGTTTGGTCGGCGAGACTTATGTTCATGGCATTATGCATGGGGAGGCTATTCATGCCAACAACGATTGGGTCCAGCTGGATATTGTATAATTCGCAATCAAGTATTATCAGCAGAATGAAATCGGAACTCCTGGAACACGAAAAGCTCGCATTTCCATTAGCGAAACGTAGTCAAGATCCTTACCGCAGTGCCATGTCAATCAAGAAGAGACAGAGCCCAGTTTTATACACTGGTGCTTAGTTAGCAGGGTAGGGCAGCGGATATACCCGCAGCTAGAACTCGGCCTTTCGCTGTTGCGCAGATAAATTGCATTATTTATGACTTTTTACGCCCTGTTTAGTGAGATTCACGCTTAACGGCATGCTCCTTGGAATTTCTGGTCTAGACTCTGGATGATTTAACGCTTTAAAAATGCAGGGTTTTCATAGGCATGGTAGTAGCTGACTATTAACGCCACCTCGCTTGAGCCGACGCCACTATTCGCACTATTGAGCACTAGCGATTAAGGTGTAAATTAGGATTGACATTTTCTCATAATAAAATCTCGTAGTGCCCAAGTGATCATTGAAAACTCAACTCTTTAACTTACTGTCTTTACCGTACGAACTTAGTTACAATGAAGGCGTCGCGTTTTTCTCTCACATTCGTTGCGCTTGCGCTTTGCGGTACTGGGCACGCAGGCCCATGCAAGCCAAGGACCTCAACCGCTCTTGTCGAAACAACTTCCACTGAAGCTACGCTCTCAGCTTCTACTGTAATCTCGACTGCCACTTCTGTTGCAGAGCCCTCGGCAACTGACTTGTCTTCCATCATTTCCGAATCCACTACTGCAACAGCCACGGCGACATCAGATTCGCAGTTCTCCTCTTCAACTGAGCTACTATCTTCGTATGTTACTACCGAGACGGCCACTGCGACCACTTCAGCTGCTGAGCTCTCCTCCACTACCGAGACTCTCACCGCATCCACAACTTTTGAGGCGACCACTACTGAGGCTCCGACATCCACCACCGCCGAGGTCTCTGTGCCCTCTAACCTCTTCCTCAACCCGTCCTTTGACGAGCCCGGCCCCGATGGAGACTATAACGGCTCTCCATGGGCTATCTCAGACAGTAACCCCTCTTCATTCAGTATCCGCTCTGATCTAGCCCATTCTGGCTCCCACTCAGCGTAAGTGAGCTCTTTTTACAAACAACATTCTCATTGCAGCAAACTAATACTGTCCATACAGATACTGGTCTATCAGAGACGTACATCAAGTTAGCCTTGTCAGCCAGCCAGTCGCCCTGGAATCTAACCAGTATTACACCCTGTCTTACTGGTGGTACATTGATGACGACGCACAACCGCAAAACTTCGACTGCTATATCATCGTTGATCAAACGAGCACCGACGGACTTACATCTATCTCTGCCGACTTCTATACACTAAGGTCACCTTTGCCCCTCAAGACCTGGACGAAGCGGCAATTTACCTTTAATTCTTTCAGCATTGTCCCGGCAGAACTGAGCGTCTCTGTCATCTGTGGTGAAAGTGCGGGCAGCGGAATCAAGGTTGCTATCGATGACGTCTACGTCGCAAAGCTTGTAACATAATGTCCAAGTTGCGGGCTAGATGGGTTGTTCAAGCCGATTGATATGGCTAAGAGCTTAAATCAGCACAGATAACTACATCGCACAGCAAGCATGGGAGCGTGACAATACCAGAGTTGAGTCTTGTGGCTGGGAGCCTTGTAATTGCTATAGGAGTTTGACAGAGCGCTGCCTTCTGATGTAAAACTTTTTACTTGTATATATATTTTTTCTCTATAAATACATTTATATTATACTAGCTAAACACTTAGTTGTAGTCCAAAGCAATCTCCGCATCTCCCTGCCGCTCCAAGATCCGTGTCATAAGCTTTTCATCGATCAGGGTCGGCACGCCGATTTCCCCTGCCTCGCCGACACCTGTACCCATTGATTAACTCAAGTTCTGCCTTATGTCTACGTTCTAGATACACCACCATTAAATACATAGTCTCAGTCATCTTCTTGACGATTCCATAAACTGTCGCCTTAAACTTCTCTACCAGAAACTGCTCTGGGACACCCGGTATATCTCGTCTTTCGGGTAGGGCATATATAACTTAATATCTTGTGAGAAGAGCTTGTTTGTCTCGGGAATGGTGAGCTGTAATTTGTTCTTCTCGTTACTCAAGGCATAAACTGAATTTCAGAATGCGTTAACAGCGACATTCTCTGGCTATATCTTGAGAATGTTAAGGCATGAATATGTGGTAATACTGTCTGATAGGTCTTCTAGGCCTTAATATTATCTTAAGTTTTCATAAACTAATAATAACTAATGAAATAAACGTACTCTTATTGAAAGAAGAGATCAAACTTGACAAATATTTAAAAATTAGGAACCAAATCACCTAACTCATCCTTATCACTCTCATAGAGGCTTTGTTTCCATTCATTGAATACATGTGGAAAATCTACATATGGCCCTTTCAAGACCACCTCACCTCTCATTACTGTACTTCTGATCTCCGGTACCACAAAGCATTCCTCGCGTAACCTTTGAGCTTGAGCAGCAAGCTCATGAGCTCTTAGTCGCCGATCAGGAGCCTTATGTAAACATGTGGCTATTAGGTCCCAAAGAATTTTGGGGACTTTCTCATTGTTAGCCTTCCCGCATCTGATAGCGAGTATTTCCGCCATCAGATAACCCACGGCAAAGACATCGGATTTCTCGCTATAACAGTGACCCAATGTAACCTCTGGGGCCCAGTAATTTCGATCGCCGTAGTAGTTTGAGGTTATCCAGGCACTATTTGACATATCTTGGCTCTGGCCGAGGTCAATAATGACAAGCTCGGTATAGGAGGATTCAAATGGATCGTTAGGACACGGGACAGTATGAATCAGAACATTTCCCATATGTATATCGCTGGTTTTAATAGAACCATCAACACTATGTTTCAAAGCAACCAGGAGATTCAAGACTTACCGGTGCAAGTACCCCCGCTTGTGTATCACCTCAAGGCTGTCCGCAGCGTCTCTCAGGAGCTCCGATATCAGATCCCAGTCTTTCCCCGTATTCACAAGGGATTCCTTAAGAAACAGTGGTACGCTTCTCGCCCTCTCGAAAACAAGGAATATCTCACTAGAGTCGGGATTGATTGTAAGCCCATCAAGCCGAATAAAAGCTATGGGAGAGTCTGTGAAGGTCGCAATGCTGCTTGCCAGCTGATTTACAATATCGCGTTAGCTCTTACACTGTTAATTACAATATTCATGGAACTCATCGTACCTCGCGTTTGGATAGTTCCAAGTTTGGATCTCCCGGTCTCCAAACCAGCTTCAAGGCAACGGGGATATCTTCACTATGGGGTCTGTGGAGTCTTGCCCCTTGCGGAACATGCCACGACCCAAAGGGGATGGCTCCGCTATGTCCAGTATTGTCTGCTTCCCCCGTCAAGCTGATCTCCTGAAAAGGTATGAGGTCTACTAAGCCGCCATAGGCTTGAATTTTAGGGTTTTGAAGCTGAATGTCATTCAAAACGCTGTCAAAGGTTTTGTGTCTGTTCAGCCGTTGTTGATCCGTAACCGATCTGAAATACTTGCGTGCAGTATCCAAACTGAACCGTTTTTGGAGCTCACGAAAGATTATTCCCGGTCGGGTTTGTAGCAAGTAGGTTCGTTTGGTTGCTGAGTCGAACGTGAAGCAGCAGTCATTCTTAAGGAAGACTTGTTAGCAATACGCGATCAGGCGGGAAACAGAAACAGTGCTATCTCACCCAGACAACGTGTAGGTCTCGTCTAGCCTTGCGTAATTCACTTTCGCCCAGTTCTGTTGCTTCGAAAACAATTCCATCTTCTCCACGGTACCCCGGAAACTCGAACCTGGTCTCAACGCAGAATTTCAACACTTCTTCTTCAGTAAAAAGATGATGATCCCATGGGCACGCCTTGCTGGGCCGCCATGATGTTACACGGTTCTGAGCGAGATCGCCATCAGTGATTAATTCCGACATCGGAATGAATTCCAACTCGTCCAGGAAACTATTGCATTCCTAAAGGTTAACCAGTCAGCAAAAGGACGGCTCTATCTTTATTGGACATTTAACTCACTGGAGACATCTGTAGCAGCTCTTTAGGCAAGTCTACTTTCAATTGACGCCAATATGATACAACGGTGCGAACCATGAAATAAATCTCAAAGACAGGATGTTCAGAGAGAATGCTCGGGTCCTCAGCCTCGGGGTTCTGATGGCTTCCTGCTTCGCTGGTATTACCTTCCAAATCATCTTCTGGAGTACTTGTTCTAGGACAGAGCTGTTCTAGATTTTCCAACTCTTGAATGGCAAGTTGGACACCACGTAGTCTGGGATGGTTGTGTTGTATGAATTTAGAGAAATTCCAAACAGCTTGCCAGTCTTCGTCATCGTCACTTGCGAAATGGATGCCATCCTGGGGAAGTACAGGAAGCTGTGTTTGAGAACTCAGCAATGGTAGGTGACTATTGACTTCGAGTAACTGCCTCAGTCTAGAGTGGCAGCTGTAGTGGTCCAGCGAAGTGTCTGGTGGAGCTCTTGAAGAAAGCTTGTTTTTGAGGATTTCCCACGTTCGAGCTGGATTCTTCTGATGTATCGCACTTTCTTCATCGTCCAAATCGAGAAATGATTCTTGCAGTTGAAGCTGAACGTGGGTGGCCCAGCTCCAGTTATTTCGGACCCAGTCTTTGCTGACAGGTGATGATGCACGATAGGGAACCAGGCTGAGTTCTTCGGAGAAAGTATCCTTTGTCTCACGTATGATGTCCTTTTCCCAAGAGGCCAAGGACAATTCGACTCGTAAGGCAGCCATCTCAGAAGCCTAAAGAGGAAATGTAGATAAAGGCAGGTATCTCAAGATGTTAGTTGAGGGATGGCGTTGGCAAGGTCTATGCCACTTTTATTTACTGCTTTGCACGCAAATTAACAGGCAGGCTCTGCGTCTTAGTCAGATCATTGTTGGGCCGCGAGAAGTGAAAGTGCACAATTGGGCAGCATCGAGGCCAACAACACAAGAACGAAACCCCGCACATGTCTGCACAACTCAAACTTCTCATGTCAGTTGTTGCAGTCAAGCTCTGACTGAATTCAAAACCATGGTCGATTACTTCAGCGCGGGCTCTGACGTGCTCAACCTGCCTAACACTCTTATAAATATTGTGTCAGCCGTCCAGAAAATCTCAAGGCAACGCCGATCGGGCAAAGAGAAATGTGCCGAGTTACTAGTGGATGCATTCACTCTGAAAGACATGATCGAAAGCCCTAACGCCACTGATGCCGATTTGCAAGGCAAACGGCTAGAGAATCTCATTGTTAGAATAAAGGATTGCTTAGTGAGATTTTCAAAGGAAGACAGGATTGATGATGCGGTCGAAGCCTTGTTTAAAAATGATTATTCTCAGTTGCAAAATGAGTATCGTGAATTGGAAGATAGGTATATCTTGGGGGCCATAGTAAGTGTTCCCAAATCTCTTTCCTATCTCAGCCGCCAGACTCTCATGGCCGGTAGAACCACATCCAAAACAGCCTGCGACAGACAGTGTCACTCTGGCATAAGGTTCTGGAGACGCAAAGAAATTCCACGCCGCTTCACTCTTCCGCTCACATCACCATGGACATCTCTGCTCTTGACTGGCAAGAGTCCGTTGGAAGAGGAAAGGTGGCGGGATATGGCGATCTAGAATGTCGCAAACTTGACACCGGGCTCTCAAGTCAACGAGCTTTGAATCTGTACCAAGATTTACAGCGGGGAGCCCATATCCAGAAGATCCACGGCATTGTGAAAATGAACGAACAGGACTATGTTATCATGCAAGACTGTTCCATTTTACCAACACTTAAGAGCTGGAGAAGTGATCCTAGTCGAGTGCTCACCCTCAGAGACCGAGTGCTCATCGCATACGACGTGGCTCAATCTGTCACTTGGCTTCATGGAGGCGGACTGCTTGTCAAGTATCTAACAGAATCTTCTATTCGTCTCAGAAGCGATGAAACGTCTCAACAGCACCCTGTTCTAACTCAGCTTCAGTATACACGTTGTGTGAGTTCCGATTGACTGGCATCACATGATCAAGTCTGAATATTTTAGCTCTATGAGAAAACAAACAGCGTCCGTATAGACCACAGATATGAGGCCCAAGAGGTCCTTTCAGATCTTCTTGAGAAAAGGATATCTGCACCACGTTCCCATGAAACTGATATCTGGAGGTAAGAATAGCTATATTCAATAGACTCTTATTATTGCTTATTCTAATTTAGTCTGGGGGTTGTCATTTGGCAAATCCTTACAGATGGGACTCCATACCTGATCGAGGAGCCCACATATTTTTATAATCCCGAACAAGACGCTGCAACACTGAAACGTGGTTTGGAGATCCATCCTTTCCCTGGGAGCTTCCCTGTTGGATTTCCCGTGCCGCTGGTTGACATTGTACAGAGTTGCTGGTCCCCCATCGATCAGGGCCGGCCATCTGCCATGGCCGTAGCAGGCTCTTTGCTTCGAGCACACACTCTTCTTGATAAGACAGTAATGTCCACTGTAAAAGACTGTCTGGGTGACTCTGTGAGAATCGAAAATTCTCAGGACTTGGGAATGGCTCGATTGGCCGCGTGGCAATTGGTTCACAAGGCGAGAAACAGAGCCAAGGTCCAAGATGGGCAAGTTGATCAATTGAGCAGTCACCATGCATCCGTCCTTTCCCGTCACTCTGAGAATCCGGAACACCCAGAGTGTTCTTTTCTCGTCGGTGCTCTGATTTGGTGGGACCTTATCAATGTCTGGTTAGTGGACGACACAACTGCACCTCGTTCTCATCTGGGTTTTGATGGTACGTTTACTCACGAAATTTTCATAAGTCGGGGGCTAACTGCAGATCTTTGAGGTCGACGAGCGGAGCTTGCTCTCAAGTACCTGCTCTTAGCAAGTGATAGGGGGTACATCCAGGCTAACTTTGAGATCACTCGAGCGTATGCAGCTCTTTGCCATGACTATAATGCACGAAGCGAGGCTGTGCGCAATATCTAAGTAAGGGATTGGCCAAATGCTTTTTTATATAAGAAATATACACAGAAACAATATTTCTAAGTTTTATTAATGCAATTATATACTATTTATCTTCTCAGTCGTCATGGTGGCACTCTGTACAGTAGTCAATGTGAATCTTGCACGAGTTGGACAAGTCAATGTTGCCACAACGCGTCAAGCCGTCTTGCTGTCGGCGCCTATCATAAAGTTAGTATATATCTCTTACACAACAGCCAAGTCAACTTACTGGTCTTTTATATCTTTGCCCTTCATTCCAATACCGTAGTCATCACAAGAGAACTGAACCGTACAACCGGCCTTTCCGAAAGTAAGTACCTTGAGAATACTTCCCGTGCGCTCATATCGAGAAACATAGTCAGTATACACAGTATCATCCTCAAATTTATTCAACGCAGCTTCACAAGCTCCAGCAACAGCGTTGCCAACGTTTTTATCACCACTGCTGCAGATACTCGATCCATCGCCGTTCCAGTTCGTTGAAGTAGGGAGAGGTGTCGACACAGTAGATGCTTCGCCGAGACCGACGGTGGCGGTGACTTTGATGGTGTTAACGGCGAAGTAGCTGAGCGAGTAGGACTCGTAAACTAGAACAGTGCCGGCGTCGGTGCGGGTGAAAGGCTCGTTGAAGACAGTGGGCTCAGGTGCAGGAGGGGGAGTGGTGTATAAGCTCATAGGGAACTCGGTGTAGTCTGCGCACTGGCCTGAGATCATTGGCGCTGTGACGACATATCGCTCTCCGTCGTTGGTGGTCTCGCAGTTACAGGAGGGACTCTCAACGCGAGGGCCGCCGTAGGGAATACAGGGGTAGAAAGTGCGCATGGTGGTGGTAGCAGTGGTAGAGGTGATCATGTCAGAAGAGGTGAGTTCAGTAGTGGTACCGGCTGAAGTCGTACTGGAGGACTCGTTGGAGGACTCTGTGTTGCGGGTAGTGGTGATGAGAGTGCTAGGAATGGTAGTAGTTCGCTCAGTGGTAGCCTCTGAAGACGTCTCCTCCGTCTTGGCGCCACTGGCAGTCTCAGCCTCAGTGGAAGTAGCCTCACCAGTGGTCTCAGTACCAGTAGACGAAGCAGTAGGTTCTTCAGTGGTAGTAGCTCCCACACCAAGTCCCTCATCCAAATCATCTTCTAGAGCTTCGACAGTCTCCTCATCAGGCTCAGAGTCAAAATCATCAGGAATATCGCTGTCAAGCTCCTCGATGTCTAGCTCCTCACCTTCCTCAGCTTCAGCCGACACGGTTTCGGTGGAAGTAGCTTGGGTACCAGTTGCGCAGCTAGCGACGGTAGGACAGTCGCCAAACTCGGTGTGAGTAACGGTTCCATCGGTGGTATAGTACGAGATAGTCCTGGTGCAGTCCTCAATCTCAACAGCGGATCAAGCCTCGGTAGTAGTGGTAGCTTCAGTACTCTTGGCAGTTGTCTCAGAAGTGGAGGGCTCAGCGGTAGATTTCTCCCCCTGCTTAGTGGACGGCTCTCCATCTTCCTTCTTATTCTCGTTCTTGTCATCTTCACCCTCTCCCTCACCACCGCCACCAGGAGTACCTCCGCCAGCTCCAGCGGGGTTAGTACCAGGAGGAGGGGGCAGGATACCAGCAGGGAGGTTACCAGAAGGCTTCCAGAACCAACCACCAGGGAAGATAACAATAGCAGCACCACCGTCGTCAGTAGTAGTCGTGGTGCCAGTGAAGTCAGAGAAGTCCTTGTCCTGCTCAGGGAGATAAGTCACAACAGCACCGTTAGAACCAGTGACGATACCATCCTCGGTGGTGGTCGCCTTGGGAGGGGCAGTAGTCTTCTCAGGCTCGGTGGGAGTACCGGTCTGGCCAGGTTCATTCTTTGATGTTGGCTCATTTGAGTCAGCATCCTCGGTGGTGGGCTTAGGACCAGGGACCTGATTTGTGGGCTTCTCGGCTTCTTTGGACTCGGTGGTAGGCTCAGGCTCTGGCTTCTCCTCAGTCGTGGGCTCAGCCCTATCGGTGGTGGACTCGACAGGGACTTGAGCCTCCTCAGAAGTAGTAGAGTCGATGATGGGAGAGGGAGCAGAGTCAGTCGAGACCTCAGGTGCCTTGTCAGTTGTAGGCTGAACAGCTGACGAGGTCTCAGTGGTGGCCTCGGGGAGAGGGAGCTGAGTCGTCGGCTCAGCGGTCTCGGTTGTAGGCTCAGTAGAAGCAGAAGGAGGCGCGATATCCGTGGCAGCACCAGTGGTGTCGGTAGGATCCTTAGAGGGAGCACCAGCAAGTTCCGTTGAGGTATGGTCCACAGAAACAGCGGCAGTAGACTGGGTACTAAGCTCAGTCTTTTGAGTGGTGGGGTTGGGGAACACTAGATGGCCAGTGGCGGTGTTAACGGGGATGTCATTGGTGGTGGTAGCAGTATCAGGCAACTGCTCGATCTGAGAAGATGTCTCAGTACCAGCACCAGTAGACTTTGTTGCTCCAACTGAAGGAGCAACATTTGTTGTAGGCTCTACCGCTTGACTGCTCTCCTCTGATGAAGCAGGGGCAACATTGAGATAAACATTCAAGGATGAGACAGTCTCTACCATTTCATTAGAATGTAATATACATATATACGCTATCGAGCTCTATCTGTTTTGGTTGCTCGTCCCTCAGTGCTTCGCTCATTTTCGCGTTCTTCTCAGACGCAGCAGTCACTCGTTTAAACAGTCATTCTTTGCCCATCATGCGTTTGTCCGCTGGTCTTTACAGCTCTGCACTAGCAGTCGAAGCTTCCTTAGATCCATGGGAGATTGACCCCAGCTGCAATGGTTTCGAGAATGACATCAAGGATGCTCTGACGCAGTCGATTGATCTCGCTGATGCTGCCAGAACCAGTCTCGACTTTCTTCTTGCAACGATGCCGGACCGAAACTCTGATCCCGGCGGGGCAGTAAAGTGGGCGCGTATTTCATCGGCTGCTAATAGCATCTTTGGTCTTATGCCTAACTACAAGGGCCACGATGCTGAGACTCAAAAGTACATTGAGGATTTGAGAGGTATGTTGAAACTTTTCTTGACAATCTGGCTTTGCTGACTGTGAAAAGACATCTTTGCTAAGACGGCCAACACTCTTCCCTCGTCTCAGAACAACCCCGCCAAAGGCTTCAGCCCAATCCTATCCCAGAAGCCCAACGCTAAGCCCTTGATGGTTTGCGGGGACGATGTCTTCCAATGGTATGACGTTGATGACGAGCCTGAGCCTGGTGTAGGCAAGGTCAGAGACCAACCAGCCGTGAGCCGCTCCATCCAAGGTGGCGGCACAATCGCAGGTGCCTTTTATTACGCCAACCGTTGGGACTTTAGACAGACCAAGGCAACCTCTGTCGGACACTGCATCGGCAACCGAGAGGCTGTGATCTCGTCAAGCGACGATATTGTGATCATCTGTCCCAAGATGACATCCGATGCTGGAAAGGCACGTATCACGCCGAGACAGTACAAGACCTCTGCTACGTTTGGTGGTCATATCATGACGAACTGGGTGTCCAACCCTACCCAGCTTTACCACGAGCTCATGCACTGGTTCGGTGGTGTTGACTCCAACTTGAAGCACAGTAAGTTCTCATCGCGTTCCGTGGCCTACCGGGGTCTAACATGATGCAGTCATAAAGGACCAGGTCGCTGTCAACGAGAAGGGATACCTGAGATACAAGGACAAGAACAACCAGGCCGAATACTACACCCGTCCACCTTCGCAGCAAGAACTCAACCAGAAGGGACAAAGAAAGCAGGGAGCGTGTAAGTTCAGCAACGGCAGTTGGGAGAAACAGGCTAATTATTTTAAGATGGCCTCCGTTGGATCATGAACTTGGCGCGCACTTATAAAGACAAGAATGGCAACACAAGCCCTTATTCTGGTCCTAAGCTGGCCACCAAGAACGCTGACTCGTTGGCAGTATTTTCTTTCATGATGTAAGTCAATCACCCGATGTAGGAATCAATGTCATTTCTAATGGAGATTCTTAGGTACCTGGATCAATTTGATTGGTCCAAGAACGGTGATGCTCAAGACTTTACCCGTCTCAGGAAAAAGTTGGGGTTGAACCCTTAGGTATTGCTACGTGTTGAGATAAGTTGGATAGAATATAAGATAAAATAGCGATGCAATTTAGGACGCAATTTTGGAGCAGCTATCGTTTTTTAAATGTATTTTTATAGAACTTGTTGCGTGACTTGCAGTGTATAACAGTGAGGGTAAACATCAACCGCATCGCGCCGCGCTAGCCTTTGGTCATGCAACTGAGCTACATACCTTACCTTGAGTAGATGGGATTGTCAACAGAAAACATAAGATTATAGTATAATTTGATCTTGCGGAAATTAATAAATTCCTCTCATCGCACGAGCCGAGCGGATTCTACTTCTTGATATCATGGAATCTGAAAGAAACCTGCCCCTCACGTGACCACAGGCTACTCAATCTCATCCGCCAACTTCTCTCACTCACTCATTCTCAACATCTCACTCCAACATGGCGCCCTCAAGCCCAATACCACCCCCCGTAGATTTTCCCTCGCCAGACTTTTCCCTCAGTGGAGGCAACTCACCAGGTTCACATTGTATTCTCCCCATTCACTTCTAATCAAAACATACGCTAATAATTAAGCAGCATCAAGTCCACCCATTTCGCCAGATTGGGGAGAATACGATAACGACTGGAAACACTGGAAACATTTAATCCCAAAGCTACCATCACCGCGATCTCGTGCACTTACACCGCCGGGCTTCAGCGATCAAGATGATGATAAGAGTCTGCAGCGACCAGCTGCAGCGTTTCAGCAATCACTCTGGTTCAAGGTCCCTGCTAATCTAAGACGCGATATTCTTCGGCTGGCATTTGGAGATAGGCGTCTTCATATGCATCTTGCTTTTGATGCTGCTCGTCGTATCCCAGAAGATGCAGATGATCTTGAAGCTTATGAACTAGGTAATTCGCATAACGATGATGCTCCAGGCCTACGGAGAAAGCTCTGGTCTTGGAATGGCTGTATCTGCGCTCGGAAGTATGACCCAGAGCTGGGACCCATGACGCGCGGTGGCCTCAACCCAGGTCCGTGGATTGACCGCTGCTGTGATCCGATTA
Organism: Fusarium sp. HKF-74; assembly: GCA_021223625.1. NCBI lineage: Eukaryota > Fungi > Ascomycota > Sordariomycetes > Hypocreales > Nectriaceae > Fusarium > Fusarium sp. HKF-74. The sequence goes on along the minus strand of JAJFAS010000008.1, from coordinate 717,577 downwards.
ATGTCCCAAAGCCACGGCCCGAAAATATCGGGATAATAGGCTGGCTACAGTCCTGTCGGCAAAAGTACGTCAGCATTCTCTCTCTATCAATTAGCTCTGACTGACATTGTGGGCAGCTACGCAGAGGCAATTGATCTTCTATACTCGACCAACACCATCATTCTTTCCGGCGAAGCAACAATCACTGACCTCCCATCGCTTATACCCCACCACCATCTCACCAAGATCACCTCCCTCGAGATCAAAGCCCCGATAACCAAAGACAATGTCCTCGAGGATGTCACCAACCTCATTCTTCCCGATCCGCATTCTCCCCGCTTCCTGAACCTTAAACGTCTCTACATCTCAATGGAATGGAGCGGCGTCAACGTCAGTGATCCAGATCCAGATGAACTAATCGCATCATTCGACACCATAGCGCGAACAATCAAAGACTGCTCTTTCGCTATTCCCATGGAGTGGTTCTCGCGTATTTCGTGGGGTCAGATGCGAAGCGCAACTACAGGCAGACAGATCACCTACAGTCAGTTTTGGCGTACGCTTGGGAATGCCGAAGGAGATAGGGATGGATATGAGGGCGGGCTTGATGTTATACAGCTTCCTTATGTTGATAGTTACCCGAGGCCTCCGTATCATTTGGAGAGTCCTGGTGCTGGGTATTGGATCCTGGAGGCGAGTGAGATGTCGTTGAGTACGCATTATGACTTTCTTACTGGGCACTATGATACTGGCTAGAGCGACTTTAGATGCAACCTCTTGGGGTATGGAGGGACCTACAGGCATCTGACTCCTGATAACAATTTGTTAAGCCGTGCTATAAAAGCGATGTATTAGCATTCCGCAGTCCCAGTCACAGATTTAGAGACTAAAAGTGTCGTAGAGTGAATTTACAATGATTTGATCGGCGGCATGCTTCCGACTAAAGCAGTCACTTGATACTAAGAAACGTGGCTTGGCATCAGCTGACATCAAAACACCAACATTATCGCTAGCACCATCCTATGAAAGTGACATATCAACATTCTATATTTCCGACACCACCCTCAACTCGACACTCCTATATCCGACGTCTCCACTTGCAACCATAAAGTTCGTCTGACTGATCGAATAGTAAGCATAGATTACGTAGATCGTGGATCCCAAATTCCCACTTATTTCCTAGCTTTCGTCTTTTTGTGCACCCTAACGCTAGTTTAAGCCTCGGGCCAACTGCCGCCGATGGGGTAGCCAAGGAGCGGGGTGAGTTTGACTCTTATGGTCGGCAAGTGCACCTTATCAACTGAATTTATATAAACACTGCCTCGACCGTTTCCGCCAGTCCCGGATCTTGCCCCCTCCACGCTCTGTGCAGTTCTGAATCATTGATTACTTTTGCAGAGTTATTTATCATGGCGCCGTCAGAGGATTATCAAAACATCTTTCACTGGGCAGAGACCCAAAAGGACGGGAGCATCCCCTCTTTTGCGACTCGAAAGAATGATCCGTATACGTACCTCTCTGGCTTCAACAATCACCATGAATCAGAGGCTATTCCTGGGACTATTCCCCAGGGACAGAATAGTCCTCGATGTGTTAGATTCGGGCTCTATGCTGAACAGATGACCACGTCGTTTGGTGCTTCTCGCCAAGCTAATAAAAATTCGTGGTTGTACCGAGCGAGACCTGCTGTTGCTCACCAGGGATTCGTAAGTATCACGTCTTGGGGGAGAATTCGTTCTGACGTAGGTAGACGGATATGCCCAAGGTTGAAGGAACAGAGAGCTGCTTTCTGCCTCTTAACCCTGCAGTCAGAATCTCACCAACTCAACTAGCCTGGGTACGTAAACCACCATCCCACCTCTACTATCACTGGCTAACACCTCAAGCTCCCCTTCGACATCTCCGAAGGCACCGACTTCATCTCTGGCCTCCGCACAATCGCCGGCTCAGGTACATCCCCCTCCCCTCCCCCTCACTCATCACCTCTAACGATCCCCAGGCGACCCTACCCTCCGCGAAGGTCTCGCAACACACATCTTCTCCGCCACAAAGAGTATGCAAAAGCGCGCCTTCGTAAACTCCGACGGCGACTTTCTCATCATCGCACAGCAAGGCAATCTCGACATCCAAACCGAATTCGGCAATCTCTACGTCCAGCCCGGTGAGATCTGCGTCATCCAGCGCGGTCAACGCTTCAAAGTCGCTGTTGAGGGTCCAACTAGGGGTTATATCCTCGAAGTCTGGGGCTCGCACTTTGAACTTCCTGAGCTGGGACCTCTCGGCTCAAATGGCCTTGCTAACGCGAGGGACTTTTTGTATCCCAAGGCTAATTACACTGTTACGCGCGATGATCCGTGGGAGATTGTGTATAAGCTTGGCGGACGCTTTTTCAAGAGCACGCAGAATCACTGCCCTTTTGATGTTGTTGCTTGGCATGGGAATTATGCGCCTTACAAGTATGATCTCACCAAGTTTGTGAACGTGGGATCTATCTCTGTTGATCATATTGACCCGTCCATCTTTTGCGTTTTGACAGCTGCTTCGCGAGATGCGAATGCGCCATTGGCCGACTTTCTCATCTTTTCGCCCCGTTGGGATGTCGCGTCTCATACATACCGACCACCGTATTATCATCGCAATGCAGCGTCTGAGCTGATGGGCCTTATTTATGGAGAGTATGCCGGACGGTCTGATGAGTTTCAGCCAGGCGGTGTATCGTTTGAGTGCGGCTGGGTTCCCCACGGTGTAGCCTACGAAGTACATCCCCTCCCATCACCTCCATCATTCTCATACTAACATATTCCAGGAATTCAAAGCAGCATCCGCTCAACCCCCACCGCAGATGCAAATCTCCAAGGGCGCAGTGGCATTCATGTTCGAGAGCTGCCGACAACTGACCATCACAGACTGGGCGTGGAACAGCGACAAGAAGCACGAGCACGAGCCCAAGATGTGGGATAACCTGGTCGACAACTTTTCCGAGCACCTTGATGAGATTAATGAGATCTTGGGGAAGAAAACCCTGTAAAAAAAGTCGTGGGGGGGAGAATGTCACGGTAGAAAGTCAATTGCAAATGGATTGTTTTGATTGGGTTCGGCAATTTAATTAAGGCATGAAGTTGATCCACTGTTTTTGGGGGGAGGTACAGAGGCTCAAGGCTTCCTTGGCCTCCGAGGTTGACAATATTGTCAGATTGCTACCGAAGCTCTATAGTGAGATATGTCCGTGTTATTTTTGTGTGCTATTCGCGTCCGTATTCGTATGAGCAGGGGAATTGTACTCCACTAAAGAAACTCAGTATCCAATCACAGATGACATGTTTCGGGTATCTTTAATCGCTGTGGGCCGGATTGAGCTCTTCCGTTGACTTGAGAATGGGTCGATATCAATTGATGACATTTCTACATCAATAAAAGCATCAGCATCGTCACTTTCACTCGTTCATCACAAGCCGCAAACCAACACTCTCACTAAACTCGCTCATTCCATCGGCTGTCCTCAGCCTCCCCCTCAGAATGAAGGCTCCAAAAACACCAGAATACGAATTCGGCGGCCCGTAAGCACCATCCCTCACCCATCCCCTTCATCGCTAACTCCCTCCAGTATCGGCGCCACAGGCATAGTCTTTGGTCTTCCAATTCTCATGCAACTTCTCTATCTCGGCTGCAACGACGTTTCAGGATGCCCCGCGCCCGCTCTTCTTGAACCCAAAACATTGACGTGGCAGAAATTCAAGGAGCAAACGCCCTGGCCGAAGGAGGGTATCTGGGGATTTATGAGCTGGGAGGTCACGGGTTGGCTGTTTGCTTATTATTTTCTGAGTCTAGTGCTTTATCGCGTTTTGCCGGCGCAGGAAGTTTATGGGACGAAGTTGAGGGAGTCGGGCAAGGCGCTGAAGTATCGCTTCAATTGTAAGTGCTGATTGCTGTAATCGCTTGATTAGTGAGACTGACAGAGTTGCAGCCTTTTCTTCAAGCGTTGTGCAATTGTTAGCATGCGCTGTTGGAACTTACATCTACGGCGCTGAATTCCCAGTCTGGACCTTCATGACCACCAACTACCTCCAACTCCTCACCACAAGCACCGTCCTAACCTTTATCATCTCACTCTACGTCTACATCGGCAGTTTCTCCGTCAAGAAGGGCAACCCCGAATTGCGCGAGTTAGCTAGAGGTGGACACACCGGGCGCATCATCTACGACTTCTTCATTGGCCGTGAACTCAACCCTCGCGTCACGCTTCCCATCTTCGGTGAGATCGACATCAAGTCTTGGTTGGAGATGCGCACTGCTCTTACAGGATGGATCTTGTTCAACTGCGCTTTCATCGCTCAGCAGTATCGCAACTATGGCTATGTTTCGGACAGTATCTTGGTCATCGCTACGGTGCAAGCTTACTACGTGCTTGAGGGTCAGTACTCAGAACTTGGACTCTTGGGTATGATGGATATCACCCAAGATGGTCTTGGATTCATGCTTACCTGGGGGAACATGGTCTGGGTCCCTTTCCTCTACTCAACTCAGTGCCGCTACCTCTCTGTCTACCCCGTTCATCTGGGACTTATCGGTGTTTCCGCTATCGCCACTGTCTTTGCCATCGGGCTGTACATCTTCCGATCCTCCAACAACCAAAAGGCTCTCTTCCGCAAGGATCCCAATCACCCTGCTTTCGCACACATGACCTTCATCCAGACCAAGCGCGGAACCAAGCTTTTGACTGGTGGATGGTGGGGAATGGCGCGCCACATCAACTACTTTGGCGACTGGCTCCAGTCTCTTCCCTTTTCTCTGCCTACCAAATTCGCTGGCTATGTTATTCTGCCAGCTGGTAGTGCTGTGGCTGGAAACGAGGTCGTCAAGATGCTGGATGGTCGCTTGGTGACTCCCGATGGCGCTGCGCCTTGGGGTATGCTGTTTACGTACTTTTACTCAGCTTGGTTTGGGTTCCTGCTTATTCATCGGGAGAGGAGGGATGATGCTGCTTGTATTGAGAAGTATGGTAAGGATTGGGATGAGTATAAGAGCAAGGTTAGATACAGGATTTTGCCTGGCGTATATTAAGAACCACGATTGTGACAGTGAGAAAGAATAATAGCCTTAAGTAACTAGATTTATATAAAATATATTAAGTTCTAAGAACATATATTTATAATTTATAGGAGACTTAAATTGTGCGTTACCATTTCTTTTTAGTTAAGATATAATAAGCTTTAATATTTGATTAATAGAAACAAAGACCAGCCGCAACAGGATGCCTAAAGTGCTAGAGATATACTAATGGAAATTTAATTAATTATTTTATTCTGATCTTTAAGCTTGATATCGATGCGACAAGATATAAGGAGGGATAAGTCATAATTTCATATCGTATAAAGCTTGTCCAGGGTATGTGAACGCGTCCCCCCGCGACTTCGCGTGTCAAGGGAAAATACCCCGCATTACGACACGCGTTGTGGGCCAAGTGCCGAAAAGTGTGTTAGTCAGCGAAGTTTTTATCTTATCAATGATATCCATTTTATCTTATCACCAACTGAGGAGCTGAAACCCAACAACCTGAGATTCACGGTCTCAAACCCTAAATCGCCAGTTATCAGCAATCAACACAATTGCCATGGCTCCAATTGTGCCGCAGTGCCAGGTAAGAACTTGGAAACCTCTCCTATGCAATGAGTGAAACTCAAGTACTCAATGACAGGCACTGCGATTCGCTGATCAGCAGCGATGCACCGAAGAGGCCACTCACCCAAATGAGCTGTTCTGCCTCTTGCATGCAAGGCAAGCTCACGGTCTGTACATCGGTTACAAGAGGCGAAATGCACAGCTTGATGCTCTCGATGAAAATCCTCCAGATTATCTGGCTGGGACGCATATTCCCCTCGCCAACGATGACTTCGACTCTGTTGATGACAGCCAGGAGATGGAGGAGATCATTGATCATCTCCACGTCAAGTGGAACACCCTAAATCGAGTCATTGAAGCTCGTAGAAAGCATCACGCTCATTTCTACTCAATCAGCTATGACTATGGTCACCAGGCATATATCGACAAGCTCGTCAGTCATCGTCACATCGTCCTTCTAGCCCTTGGACGAGCCCGCAAGCGACTCATGGCCATTCTGTACATGAAAGAGCAATGGTACTCGTGGGTACGCGATGCTCAAGATGATGAAGAATTGAACCGCGAGAAAGAGCAGAAGAAGCTCAAGCAGGAAGCTGCTCTGTTCAAGCGTCACATGAAGCAGATGGAAGCTAGAATGGAATTAATGCGCAAGAGAGAGGATCAGAAACTTCAAGACGCCTTCCTTGAAGAAGCATACCGAGAGCGGATGGCTATGAATGAGGACGCAGATGACGAAGCCTGGGATCCTATCGAGGATATGGAGGATGAGCAGAGACATCGATACATTGACCTGATCAAGCACTTTTTGTGGATGGAAGTTGAAGTCGATGAAGCTACTACTGAGAAGAAGCCCACTCCGACTGAGGCATCGTCGAGCAAACCCGCAGAAGAACCTGCAGCCGCTGAGGAGGCCCCCGTGCCTACCAAGAAGCTGAAGAACAAGAAGAAAAATAAAGGAAAGGCCAATGCTGCCGCCAATACTTCACCACTAGAAGAACTTCAGAATCTCCTTGGACAAAAGAAGCTCCTTGCAATGCAGGCCAGCGGAAAACATAGCACTGAGACTGAGTTGAAGGAACCGGACAAGAAGAACATCGAGACTGAAGAGGAGATGAGAAAGCGATTGAGTCAGGGCGTCAAGAAGAACTTGGACAATGTCTCCGGTATGCAACTTGTCGGTACCATCGAGAACCCTCACGAGACATGGGACAAAACTGCTCCGATGGAAGATGACGAGATTGACGAGTTGATCCGCGACATACGAGAGATTAAACTTCTCCTCTTCTGCCGTCTCGTCCTCCTCCAGGCATCTCTCCTCCCCGCCGCCCTCCGAGCAACAACCGTCCAAGAATTCCTCGACGACACTTCCGTTACAGAAGCTGATCTCCGCGATCTCTGCCTCAAAGTCGCTGAGCCAACTCTTCAAGACATCCGTGACGCATGTGCCGATTTCGCTCGCGGCGACAATGCAGACGATGACCTCCCCGTTGAGGATGAGGAAGACGATGACGATGAAACCATGGAGCAGCTTTTGCAAGGTGACAAGCGATATCATCATCTCCACACTGATGATTGGTTCAAGGAACGGGTTATTAAAGAAGTCGAACGCCGTCGCTTCTTTAAGAAGAAAACAAAAAAGACGAAGCGTCAGAGGAAGACAAAGGTCACGATCTGCGGAAAGAGTATTTGGAACCATGCTAGTGAGAATGCAATGTCTCGCGATGGATGGCTCCAATTCAGTGTCATGGCGAAGGACTGCGATTTGAAACATGCTATCCAACTTTGCAGAAACTGGTCCGAGTTCTCTGATCTCAACCTCCTCACGCTGTGGCAGTACTTCCCCGCGTCGAACTGGACGTCCTGGGGCCAAGATCGCTTCATGCAGCAACTCCAGCAACTAGGTTTCTTCCCTTACTTCACAGATTTTGACGCAGACAAGTACACTCATCACCATCAAATCGGCGGACGAAGCCAAGGTCGTCGACAGCATGATATCGTTGAGACGAGGAACATTCTCGCTGGAAATATGAAGCGTAATGATCCTGTGACGCGACGCTTTCTGCAGTATCTGCTGATGAGGAGGGGAGAGCTTCTCGTCATGGTGCGGGATGGCAAGACTGGGAGGGTCATCACTGCGCCAGATGATGAGCAGCTCTGGACCTATCGAAAGAAACAAGGTCTTGGGAGGGCGTCGAAGAATGATTGGTTTAATATTTTAGAGGTTGGGCCTGATTTTATGAAGTTGACAGATATTCTGCGAGAGTGGAGGTTTAGGTTTGATGATTACTATGATGTGTTTATCTGGGACTTTGTGCCCGGCGAGCCACACATTGACCTCTACAACATCGTCGTCATGGTAAGTCCCCCAATCCCCAGCATGAGCACCATCTCTGACTTGCTAGGAACTCCGTAACGCCTGGCGTATGAGAACACCTCGCGACATGTACGTCCACATGGAATCCCTCCTCCGCAGCCTGCACCGCAACGAAAAGACCATGCGCACCCGCCAGATCAAACCCGGCGAGAACCTCAAATCCCTCTGGGACACCATCGCCGACGAAAGATCAGAATTCCGCCTCTTCGACGTGAGCAACAAAAAAGTCACCATACGCAAAGACGCCCAATCGCCATACATGTTCTACAACAAAGCCAACGAAGTCGAAGACGCGATCCTCTTCCCTGACGAACTCACCTCTGACAGAAAGAGTGTTGCGTTCCGCGAGATTAGGAATGGTGTTGCGAGTATCGAGGATGGGATACTGCCTAGTACGGCTAGACATTTTGTCAAGGGGTTGGAGGCTATTAATAAGGGCAAGAATCCTATGCAGGCGATGCGTATGGCGAAGCATGAGGATCAGGATAATATTTGGGGTCTGCCCAAGGTTTGGGAGACGGCGCTTTTGCAGGCGAGGAGTGATAAGTTGAAGAAGTCGCAGAAGGCACTTCTTCAGCGGACGGGGTTGTTAAATGCGTATAAGACGCTGTCCTATGATCGAAGGCTTGAGGAGTCTGATCCCATGGAGATGATGGAGCGAGACAGAGCATTCAGTAAGTTCAGTGTTTTTCCAAATTAATCAAAGCTAACAAGAACAGGCTTCAAAGAGTCTTTCCACGCTGGAGATCTCGAGCCAGGGTATAACGCCAAATACAACCTCCTCCAAGAAACACTCCGCGCTATGCTCAAAACCCCTCACGTCGGCTCAACAGATTGGATCTTCTTCATAGCCGAGATTCTCGAATGGCTTGACCTCCGTGGCGATTACGACGACTACGTGCAAGATCCGCAGTATCCATGGCCGCATAGCTTCATCGTGCAAGACATTGTCCAAGCCTTCGCCATGATCGCCATGTTCTTCCCCAACTCAGACGTTGCAAAGCTTCCAACTATGTTTGTCAATTCAAGCCAGTGCGACGAGTTCAGAAAGTCAGGAGTTTTTGATGCCAAGGAACGAAGTAAAGTGCTGCCTGATCGGAGGACGAGAACGAGCTATAAATTCAGGGATAAGGAGTTTTGGAAGGAGTGGAAGGAGTTTTATAAGATGGAGAGGTATTTTGCGGATGTGTACCCTATGGAATGGAGTCTCGCAGTCCGTCCTATCATTGCTCACTGTTCGTCACCCCTTGGCCTAACTTTCGAAGCAAAACTAACAAATCACAGTGTATCAAGCTGGTGTCATAGCCCCAGCGTACATGCAGAACCATCCCGAAGTCGTTCTCGGCATGGCAACAGCCAACAAAGAACCTCACCGCTCCGACAAACTCGACCTCTTCATCAACTACCACGACCAATACGGCAACTTCCCAATAACATACCCCCCAACCTTTGTCGACCCCTCCAAATGGCCAGAAGTAATCCCCACCGCACGCACATTCTCCCAAAAACACCCAACCGCTCGTTTCGCCGTTCTTCGTCTCTGGTCCGCTCCGCACTACTACCCCTTCATGGTAGGCATGTTCAACCGCAGGAACACAAGCTTCCTCGATAGTCGCGGCCGATCGTGGGTGTGGAAGTTTGTGCCCAAGGATATGCCTGGTAGTGAATTCAGTGCGCATCACACTACAGGGAAGAGGCTGGAAGTGCTGAAGGATAAGTTTGGGGATAGGGTTATGTATAGGGGGGATTTGATATTGGTTATGGGGGTTGATGAAGATGATTTGTTGAAGTATTGTACGGCTGTTACGTTTGCGATGCAGACGAAGCCGTGGTTGAGGGAGATTGATCTCTGGAAGAGCTTCATCAACGTGGACTTTGAGTTTCTTCTGGATTTAGACCCCTTTTGGATGGAATAGGAGAGTTTGAATGCTGTCAAGAAGATTTATAAATAGCCTGTATTGTACCTCCTAATTCAGTACCTTGCTCTTCGCTGCTAGCTCAGCTGCTAGCTGGCATATGGGGATATTAGCCATAATATCAAACACACTGACTTCCACCACAGCCTCCTTGGCAATCCAGTTCCTGACCTCGACAGCAACCAGGCTATCCACGCCATACGAACTCAGCGGTTTCCCTGTATCGATGTCGTCCTCTGGCATCATCATCAGCTTGGCTAGGCGCTGTGCCAGAGCCAAAGTGATCAAACGCACAGCCTCATCGCCCATCTGACCACAACGTACAAGTTCATCACGGAGTGAGACAGACGCTGACCCTCCAACCCCAGAGCCAGCGGCTGTCTCCCTGAGAGACGCGAACCGCTGGTCATGGATCCAGTACCAAGCGTCGTCGTGCTCGTTGTATGGAAGACCGCACATGACCTGCGGCTGATGGGCGTCGGAGCCTTGGAGAGCCGTGGCCATGAGGCCGTGCAGATCGCTCTTGTGCATGACCTTCAGACCCATTGCCTTGACGTGATCGACATACTCGTCGTGCTCGGCTACGAACCCTACGCTCAGAAGGTAACCGATGTCAATGGTCATGGCGCGCAAGCCCTGGCTCCGTCGGAAGGCGGCGAAGTAGTCCTGGAAGATGTTGCCGCAGCCGTAGTTACCCTGTCCGCGGTGACCCATGACGCCGGCTAGAGAGCTGAGCATGACGAAGAAATCGAGGTCCTTGGGAAGCAATTCATGGAGATTCCATGTACCGTGGACCTTGGGTCCTATTGTTGTTCTGACGTCGTCGGCTGTCATCTTGTCAAATAGCGTGTCCTTCAGAACCATGGCACCGGTAACACAACCCCTGATCTCGGGGACATTCTTTGACTCTAGGTCAATCAGAACACGAGACAGATGTTCCTTGTTGCTGATATCGCAGTCGTAGCTGTAGGTGTTGACGTCGTAAGATGTCTGCAGCTCTAAAGCAAAGGCTTTGTTTACTTCGCTGCTCGCAGCAGAGCGTGACAGGAGTACGAGATGTTTGGCGCCCTTCTCGGCGAGCCACCGACCGATTTCCTTGCAGATACCGCCGACACCGGCAATGACATAAGTTGCGTCTGTACGAATGTTCACATGAGGCGTTCGGGGCAAGGCAGGGACCATATCGTCGTCCTTGACACTTACGACAACCTTGCCCATGTGCTTGCCGGCCTGCATGTGACGGAACGCCTTCTCAACTTCTGCTATACTGAAGAGCTGCAGAGGGGCAATGGGCTTCACGGTCCCGTCATGAATAAGTCTCGCGGTCTCTTGCCAAAGCGCGACCGCACGAGGTGTGGGATTGTTCTCGAAATCGAGGAGGTTGACACCGATATAGGTCTTGTTATCGAGGAATGGCTTCATATCAAGGCCGGTGTTGGCAAAAAGATCTGCCTTTCCGATCTCAAGAAATCGACCAAACTTGGCGAGGCAGTGCCAGGAAAGCCGGAGCGCCTCGCCGGCAAGAGAGTTGAGGACAACGTCAACGCCCTGACCTTGAGTCACACGATGGATGGCCTTGGCAAAGCTGGTATCACGACTGCTGAAGATGTGATCGTCGGGAATACTATACTGATCTTTGATAAGCTGTCGTTTCTCTTCTGAACCAACCGTCGCGAAGATCTCGGCTCCCTTCTGCTGAGCGATCATGATAGCAGCTTGGCCGACACCTCCAGCAGCGGCATGAATCAAGATCCTTTCACCGCGGGCCAGGTTTCCAACGGTCACGAGCGAGTAATAAGCTGTGAGGAAGATTAAGGGCATTGAAGCAGCCTCTTCAAAGCTCATATGCTCGGGAACGGGGATAGCTCCCTTGGCTGGGAAGCGAACAAATGTGGCAAATGTGGCACATGAAGCTGTCATGACGCGGTCACCAGGCTTGAAGTCTGTGACGGCTGATCCTACACGGGTGATGACTCCAGAAGCATCGACTCCCAGCTTGTCCTCAGCAAGGTTTCCTAGCGCGACGAGGACATCTTTAAAGTTGAGGCCTACAGCCTTCACTTCGATCTCGACCCAGTCTTGGGGCAAAGGCTGGTAGTAGACCTCATCCTCATCCCATCTAAAGGTATCCAAGAGGCCAGGTGTCTTGATAGTGAGCTTCAGGGGACGTCCGCATCCCTTGAGTGACACAAGCTCAGGTTGGCCCTTGCCTTCATACCTGCGCAGAGAGTTGTCGATGTCGAGAGCCCTCTCGACTCTGGGTACATACACGGTGAGATCCCTGGCAGCATACTCACCCTCAGGCTCATCGCTAAATGCGTGGACTGAAGCCACCTTGAGGACGTTCTTGGCTGCACTTAAAAAGTCGACTCTATCCGCTGTCTCAAGATCGAAGGTGGCCAGACGGACGCCAGCATCCTCATTGCGAATCGCTCGCGAAAGCCCAACCATGAGAGACTTCATTGGGTCAGGACAGTCCATGGCAGAGCCGCCGGTGATCCAGAGCGTTCCGTAGGAAGTTCGGATAACCTGGCGGAGTCTTTCCCAGTCTTCATCCGTCAGGGTCGCGAGGACGGGGTTTTCCCATTCGGCAAGGCACAGGCAATATTTTCCCATCACACTAGATTCAGAAACATTATCCCACTGTATGATAGAGATATCGTGACCTGAAGATTCGAATTGCATCTGGATGGAATGTGCTAGCTTCTGAGAAAAGGCAGAGCCTGTACTGATGACAGCGAAGGAGTCAGGACCCGATGCCTTAGGCAATGGCTTGGTCGAGATGATGAGCGACACTGGCTCCTTGGAGGCTTCATTGTCTCCGCGAATGTCAATATCGACACCAGAGAAACCGGCCTTGGTCAACGCCGCAGACCATTCACCAACATCCAGAAGAGGTCCCCCAGATCGGCCATCATCCTCGCCGAGCCACCAACCGGGCAGAGGTCCCATGATGAAGCCACTGAAGATGCGTTTGATAGTGACCTCAGACAGCACGAGGCGACCGCCGGGCTTAAGAAGGCGCTTACAGTGGGTAAGCGTCTCCTGAATACTCCTGGTGGCATGAAGCACGTTGGCGCAGATGATGAGATCATAGCTCTCCAGGCTAAATCCTTGCTCGGCAGGACTGTTCTCTATATTGAGGGCCTTGAACTCCATGATGGATGCATCGGCGGAGAAGCGATCGGCAGCCTTGGCGAGGAATCCTGGAGAAATATCTGTAAAACAGTACTTGGCAGCCTTGGAAGTTCCGTCAGCGTTGCGAAGCCGCTCCAACACATGGTACGTCGTGCCGCCAGTGCCAGCGCCAATCTCGAGGATCTTGAGACCAGGGCTCTTGTCGGCGACCAAGCCAACGAATTCAGCGACGTTGGTGTTGAAGCTCGTACCAAATGCGCCGCGGTAAAAGTCATACAGTAGATCACCCTCTGTCATGACTTGCAGAGGCTCAACCTCACGAGTGAAGATGCGGCTGAGGTTCTCTCCGATACGATCAACCATCTGAAGCGTTACGTCGCCGCTCTTGGAGAGGACGATGCTCGCACGAGAAGATTCCATTGCAGAGGTAATCTGGGACTCGGTCGGTGGAAGAGGGGGAAACTCTTTGATGGTGTTGCGCATCCATTCGACGTAGAGCTTCCAGAAGCCATCCTGGGGCACATGCGCCTTACCCTCGTCGCTCTCGAACCAGGCCAGAGATTGGTAGACATAAACGAGACAGACGAATTCGAGGTGATCAAGAACAGATTCGTCGTCTTTGCTCTTTAAAGTTCGCTTGTAGACCACGTCTTTGATCTGAGACGGCTCCAGCAGGTCCACGTCCTCATGCCAAGTCTGTGTAAAACAGCTGGCCCTGGCATCTTGGCTAGACTGTTGAGTGCTGCCCCCATCACCAACAGATGCCAAAGAAAGGCCTCCCATGATGATCATGGGCTGTGAAAGGTCCTCGGAGATGGTAATGGATGACTTCCACGTATTGTAACTGGTCTTCTGAGCAGTGGAATAGCCATGTAACCTGGTGCCAGGAACGGTTGATATGCCTGCCGACACAAAAATGCGGTCAAATGAGAAGGGCACGACTGCCTCATCGAGAGACTGGTTCTCACCACTGATAGAGGGGAACAGAAGGTGAAGGGCAGAGTCGAGCGTGGCTGGGTGGATGACGAAGGGATACTCGAATCCCATTGGCATGATGGCTTTAGTGTCGGGAATACTTATAACACCGTAACTGGCATTCGGTCCTGCAAACAGCTCGGTCATGTTACGGAAGGTCGGGCCATATCGCATGCCGATAGTTTCTACGGTGTCATACAGGAAAGCTCTCGCTGGTCTTTGGCACATCTCCTTGGCCTGAGCAAAAGACTGCTCGTATCTCTCGTTCTCAAGAGCAAGCTCGTGGCTCATGGCTGCAGAGAGTAAAGACTTGTACGTGACTGATACCAGACCGCGCGCATGCACTGTCCAGCACTGAGTCTCCCCTGACCAGGAGGATATGGCAAACTCGCTCAGGTTAGTAGAAGGTCCAGACTTCGTACCAGTCCGACGGGGATGCAGCTGGATCATGACCTCAATGCCCTTGTCGGTATCGGGTACTCTCAGAGCAGTGTCAAGGGCAACATCTCGAAGCTCGTATCCATACACTTCGCCATTGGTACTCTCTTCAGCGAGCTCGCGGGCTGCCTCAATAGCCATGACCACCATACCTGCACCGGGGTAGAGGATGCCACCTTGAACTCTGTGCTCACGGATCCACGGGTTCTCATTACACCGGAGGAAGTTGCGCCACGTTGGGTCAGGAGTGCCAGGGATTCGGTAGCCTAGAAGATCTGACCGAGGTTTCTCTCTGAGTCTGTACTCTCGGCTGAGGTATGACTCGTCCCAGAAAGCGCGGGAGTGATTCCAAGCGTACGGTGGTAGGTCCACGAGCATGTTGGCGTCGTCAGGGGTTTGGTTGACACGGTTGACATCAACGACACAGCCCTTGGACCAGAGGTGACCAACCGCTTCCAACGCCGTACCAACACCATCAAACTTGCGTCTGAGAATGGAAGCGTATGAACAACCGGAGAAACGCTCCTCTGTGGCGAAGATGTCGAGAAGATAGCTTCGAAGAGCAGAGTGAGGTCCCAATTCTAGAAAGACACTGGCAAAGGCCGACTTATCATGAGAGTGTATTTTACCCTGGGTATAGTGCATGAGGGACTGCACTGCACCAGAGAAGTTGACGGGAGAGACGAGGTTGTCAACCCAGTACGCGGGTGATATCTGCCCAGGGGTGAGTACCTGTCCAGTCACCGAGGAAAACATGGTTATGGCGGGAGAGCCGTGAGGGATGCCGGCCAGAGCACTCTCGTACTTTTTCCTTGCAGTCCGCATGTGAAAGGAATGGTAGGCCACGTCTATAGGCAGACGAGCGCAGGGTATCTTTTCTTCTCTGAGAACTTGCTCGAGCTCATTGATAGCAGCACCGTCACCAGAGACTGTGCATGCGTTGGGGCTGTTGAAGCAGCCTACGATGGCCTTGCCATGCTGAAGAGAGTCAAGGTACCCGGTGATACTTGCACTGCTAGCAGAGACAGCCAGCATCCCTCCATTCTTGGGGACGGTCTGTGACACTTGACCCCTCAACCAGGCAATCTTGACAGCCGCATCTTGATCAATGATATCCGCGCAATAGGCAGCAGCAATCTCACCGCTGGAATGACCCACTACAGCAGCTGGTTGGATGCCCCAGTGTCGGATGAGGTCAACTAGCGCCACCTGTAGGGCGGTGCAGACAGGCTGGCTGTAATCTGTCTGGCGAAAATTGCATTCTGTCTCGCCTCGATCAAGCTCCTCAAGGAGGCTCCAAGGGCATCCCAGTCCCTTCAAGATAGCTTCTGAACGCAGCAGGCTATCTTGAAAGACTTTGTAAGAGGATAGAGGCTTGCCCATCTGGAAGTACTGTGCACCTTGACCCGTAAACACGAGTGCAACCCTTGGAACAAAGGATGAGGATGATCGGACGACAACCGAGTTCTTCCCCAGGCTTTGGGAAAGGTCGGAAACTGTCGAGGCAACGGCAAATGCCTTCCATGGCAGGGCTGTCCTCTTGGAATAGAGTGTATAGGCGAGATCACTGGTGAAACCATGTTTTGCGGTGAGCTTGGTGGCTTCGAGATAGGTGAGGATCCGCTGAGTATTGCGTTGGGCGCCTTCCTGATCATTGGAAGAAAACACAAAGAGTTTGGGAATGGGGTTGCCGGCTTTCTCTGTATCAGATACAGACTCGCTGGTGCTGCTTGAAGTAGACTCGGGCAGTTGATGGCGTGAAGTAATAGTAGCATGGTGTCCCGATAGGCCATGGCGGAACAGATATGACCGGGCATCTTCAAGAATCACATGAGCATTCGCTCCCCCAAACCCGAACGAGTTGATGCTGGCTCGACGAGGGCCCTCGTTTGGCCATCCAGTGAGACTTGTGGGGATCTTGACGTTGGAGGGAAGCTCGATCTGAGGGTTGAGCGTCTCAAACCTATCAAAACGAATGGTCGTTAGTGTCGGGAATTGTGAATGAGCAGAAAGGTCGACTGCGCTCACCAAAGGTTCTGCGGGATCAGACCCCGTTCTACTGCCAGAGCAGCCTTGATGACACCTGCAACACCCGCAGCACCTTCTAAATGCCCAATATTGGTCTTGACAGAGCCGACGTAGAGATCACACTTTCGAGTAGGTCGGTCCCCAATCGTCTTCACAATAGCGCGTGCTTCCAGAGGGTCACCAGCCTGCGTGCCCGTACCGTGGGCCTCGACATAGCCTGTCTCAGCAGGGTCAACGCCAGCGCTCACGTAAGCCCTGCGGATCAGCTCCTGCTGCGCCTCGCTGTTGGGCAGTGAGATTCCAGGAGTTCGCCCGTCCTCGTTGGCAGCCGAGCTCAGCACGACGGCGCGGATGGTATCTCCGTCTCGAAGTGCCGCAGTTAGAGACTTGAGAATAGTGACGCCGAAGCCCTCACCGCGCGCGAAGCCGTTGGCATTGGCGTCCCACATCTTGGACTTGCCCTCTGGTGAGAGAATTTTTGCTGCGCCGAGGAGGATTGACATGTCAGGACCAAACATGAGGTTTGCTCCCGCCACAACGCTCTAGAATTCCAGTGATCATTAACTGTTTGATACACTTGGGTCAGAAGTGAAAAGGACGAATCACTTACCATTTC
Source organism: Fusarium sp. HKF-74 (assembly GCA_021223625.1). Taxonomy (NCBI): domain Eukaryota; kingdom Fungi; phylum Ascomycota; class Sordariomycetes; order Hypocreales; family Nectriaceae; genus Fusarium; species Fusarium sp. HKF-74. The sequence continues at coordinate 700,494 of JAJFAS010000008.1, read as the reverse complement.
AGCCTCTCCTGTCCGAATGCTCTGGCAAGCCAGGTGAAATGCCGTCAGACTCGACGAACACGCAGTGTCGATGGTCATGGATGGACCTCTGAGGTTGTAAAACCAAGATATTCTGTTAGAAGCCAATGAGGATGATAGACCAGTAGCATCTCGGAAGTCGTCAGTCATTACTACTACGACAGTAGAGAGCTTACGGGAAGAATTTACTTACGATAGATGGATGGCCCTTCGTTGTCGCGAGCCTGTAGGTTCGGAAAGTCTCCTGTAAATGTCCCGACGTAGCAGGATGTCTGCGTTCCAGAGACATCATCCAATGTCAATCCAGCTACAGCGAATGTTAGACTGATATTATGGGGTAATTGGGCAAAGTGAACAAACCGTTCTCGAAACCCTCGTACGTAGCTTCTAGGAGCAAACGATGGGTAGGGTCCATGGCCTTGGCCTCTTTCGGAGTGATGCCGAAGAAAGGCGCGTCAAAGACCTTGAAGTCTTGCTTCAAGAAGTGTGCGTGACTGATATTTTCATCACAAGATATGAGTAACTTAAAGTGCTGATATACTAGTAAACTCACCGAGGTTGTATACTTCCTAATCGTTCAGGATCCGGATGATAGAAGCCATCAACATTGTACCGGTCTTTGGGAATCTCTGACCGAGCAGAACGAGCATCCAGTAGCATTTGCCAAAACTTCTCTGGGTCAGAGGTATCTCCAGGGCCCCTCAGCCCAATGCCAATAACAGCAAGGGGTTCTAATGTGCTCTGCACATGATTGGACTCTTGGAGAAAAGGCATCTTTGGTAAGGTAGTATAGAACTGGAGTGAGTAGAATGGGTTTGTATGATAAAAGAGTAGGTAATTTTGTGTGGGAGTAGCTATTCGAGAAGGAAAAACTGTATAAAAAGCCATATGATTACATATAGCTATTTTGACATATGCTCTATCTTACACGCTGCGTTCCCTTTCTAGGCATACAGAGCGTCCATGTTCAGGAGCCCAATCATCTGTCCATTTTTAGTCACGCATCCATAGGCCCAATGGAGCTGTTCAAGCAAAACATTGGGTACCATTAAGCCCACAGGCATAGTCCAGTGAAGAAGTCACGGCAAGGCACGTTTGCAACCACAAACCAGGCCGTGTTAGCCGTCCAAACGATGTCCCACCCTATTTTGGATCTACAAAACCTGAATCAAGTTGTTATCGCGGGATTATTCTGCATAAAACATTGAAGAATGGTATATCGGGGGATTTCTTGACTCGTGCAACGCCTATCACTCCATATAGATCCCAACGTAATCGACACACGATGGAGCACGTGTGTTACAGGGTTCCTGTTTTGGACACCGATCAAATCTGTGAAGGTTCTCTCCTCTCATGCTATCCTTGTATGAAGCGAGGGTCTATCTTCCGGTATCGCAGGAAGTGGGTGGGGGTTGTGAGTAGTCGGCAGCTCTAGCGAAATGTCTCGGCATAATACGTATCATAATCGGAAGTGAGTAGAATCAGAAATACAACGCCCAACTTCAGATCTCAAGACTTAATCGTTTATTTGGAAATACGCCTAGAAGAGACTAGAGATACTATTTGCACTGGACTAGCCCTCCTCGGTCAAAGGTTGATACCATCGAAACACATTCTCAGGATCGTAGATGCGCTTCAATCGCCTGAGCTTTTCCAACCTCCATGGCTCATATCCATACAACGCCTCAGGCGGATCCTGCATCGTAGACGTAGTATTACCATAGTTAACATATTGCTGAAGACGGCCGTACCCGGACGTTTCAATGAAGCGCTTCTTCCACCGGTCGATATGCGCTTCAAAAACATCCCGGTCCTCCAACTTAAGTGGCGTAGCCATGAACATTCTATCGGACAGAATCGAATCAGCCAGAGGGTTTCCGTTTGGGTTACTTGGCAAAGGCTTACATGAAATGATTCGATCCCCAGCGCCAGGGAAAGGCTGTTGTCTCGTCTGCAAGCTCCCGGACCTTTTGATGAGGCAGGCATTCAAACATGGCGCCGAAGAATCCCTTCCCAGCCCACTCTTCGTTCATTTCTTTGACGCTCTGGAAGAAATCACGAGTGGTCTTGAGAGGGAACTTCTCGACGCAGACAGCACCCATCATCTTGTTTGGTGCCAGCGACCAGACTTCGGGTTTGCTTAGGACTTTGTTCTGTCCTTTATAGGTTACCCATGGTAGTTCAGCCCACGTGGTGGTGGTTCTGCCGCTGTTGAGAATCGGCTTGAGATCCTCGAAGCGAGAGATCCATTGATGAGCTTCGTATTCATGGCCAGACCATACAAGGTTGACCAGCAAGTGGTGCTGTGATAGTCAGAAGAAAGGTCACATCAATTTATCACCAGGACTTACCTTTCTACCGCCATCGCTTTCGCGAATCCAGAGCACAAAAATGGCTAGATCCATAGGCATGTCCTCATGGACACTGTTCAGCGTCTCAAAAACGGCATCACACTGTTCCAGGCTGTACTCCAAGTCCCAAGTATAGTGAATGCCCTCGTTCGCTTGGGGATGGACACGAAATGTCGCTTCCAGGGCAACACCAAAATTATGTCCTGCGCCGCGGATGGCCCAGAACAAGTCGGGGTTTGATGCCTCTGACACTATCGTCACGCTACCATCAGCAAGGACCAACTTACAGGACGCCATGTTATCATGTAGATAGCCGTATTTGCCTTGCAGTCGGCCGAGTCCTGCCCCGAATGCAACGCCTATGATTCCTGTCGTCGGGCACGAGCCGACGTCTGTTATTTATGTCTTTAGCAAGAATGGTTGCTGGAATAGAATATCTGACGTTGTGTTACTTACTGACTTCCATCCCGACCGATTGTAGAAATTTAACAAAATCATCCGTTATGACACCTCCTCCCACAGTGACTTGACAAAGGTCAGGGTCAAACTCCAGCTTATTCAGGGAGCGCATGTCGATCAATATGCCGTTCTTCAGCTCTCGCATTGTCGTGGTTACAGCATGATGCCCCGATCGAGGTGCAAAGGGGATGTCCTTCTCCCGCGCATACTTGACAATGTGAATCACGTCTTCAGCACAGCCTGGCTTGATCGAGGCTAGGTATGTCTACATCCCATTCGTGTCAGTCCCCATCCAAGATGAAATGCATCGTACGAGCAAAGTGTCACGAACTGGGCGCTCATATTCAGTAAAGCGTAAGTTTGACTCTGTAAAATCTTGTGTTCCAGGTAGGTAAAGACAAGCCGCGCTGGATAACTTTGGCAAGAGTTCTACCTGCAGGCTTTCTTGGGTTGTCGCTTCACTCATCATGAGAATCGTTGTTATGCTCTGAAGACGAGGACGCTTTGGTGATGAGTTATTGTTTCTCAGAAGTCAAGTCGATACACCACAGTGTACAGAGTTGCGTGAAAAAGACAAAAGCCACCTAGAGTCCGAAGTCGGCCTCATCCTCCATATTTCTCAGTGAGTGGTATATACAATACAACCGTGACAATAACGACTAGGATCCCGGACTAGAGAGCCGTTACACTAGACCATATTCTGCAGGCAATAAGATAGAGTATCATTGAAACAGCTGTCATGCGCAAGCATACATTTAGTGCGAACCTTGTTTTTGACGAACGAGGTCTAGCCTCCGCCCTATCCTGCCGATGATACTTTATAATACTAGGACCCTGGTCACAAGCGACGGCCTTTCCGTAGTCCTCCCGGATTGAACTGCCGTTAAAGATGAACGTGCAAGAGACGACCCATTCTACTGGCCAACATTGCCCTATCTCACTATGAGAGGTATCCACGCCACTATTCGTGTGACAGATCTGCAGGATCTTGGGACGGGATCAAGCTTTAAGGACAGGAGAAGATGGACGAGAGGTATGGAGCATCCGGATTGCCTCCCACACCCGTCGCCGATAATTTCCCTGCACTCTATCCTTCTTGTTGATAGCAGTCTGTCTCAGATTCATTATGCTCAAATTAGAGATATTATCAGAGCAGATTCAAGACGTGCTGGGGAAACTGCCGTGCCTTACTATTGGCAATATCGCCATTGGATTCTTCACCTTTGTAAGCCCTGAAAAATGGGTTTTATCGTCTCGTACCTTGTCTAACGCTGGATAGATCGTGCTTTACGCCTCATGCCAGTCCTTCTACTACCTCTACCTCAGCCCGCTGCGTCACTATCCAGGCCCCAAGCTTTGGGCAATCTCCCGCCTCCCATGGAACTATGTCAATATGAAGGGGCGAATAGCCTGGAAGATCCGCGACCTCCATGATAGATACGGCCCCGTTGTTCGCATCGCCCCTGATGAGCTCTCGTACACCAGCGGCACGGCGTGGAAGAAGATCTATGGGCAGCGCTCGCCCGAGTTCCCCAAGGTCTTGGATGGCCGTGGTATAGCACCCGCTTCCATCGGCGGTCGCAGGACGTTGGCCACTGAGGAACTTGACCGACACGCAAGGCTTCGGCGCGCTATCAACCCAGCATTCTCTGAGCGTGCCCTTCGGGAACAGGAGTACTATTTCCAGAAGTACATCAAAATCTTCATCAAGCAGATCAGAAAGATCTCCCACGATGGGCCTGTTGACATGTCTCTCTGGTATAACCTCCTATCATTTGACATCCTATCAGGTACGTGTGTCTCTTATAAGAGTATTCACCGTAACACTCGAAACTACTCGGCACATTCTAAATCGGAGTAACTGAACAGATCTCGCCTTTGGAGCACCCGCTGGCTGCCTTGAAAACGCAGACCAACCGTGGATCCGCGTCATTGGTGCGCGCACCAAGAGCTTCCCTTGGATTCAGCTTGCAGTGCAATACGGTCTATTCGACTTCTTGATCTGGATGTCACCGCGTCGTGTCACTGAATCCCGAAACAAGCACTTGGCCATGACTTCTGACAAGGTGAAGTGTCGTATACAGAGCAGCTCCACTAACAAAGACTTTTTCTCCTACATTTTGGCCAACAACCAACAGGAGAAGTTGACTGACATCGAGCTAACCATGCTTGCGAGCACCTTTATCGTCGCTGGGAGCGGCACTGCAGCAGGGGGTCTCTCTGGCATTACATATCTGCTTCTCCGTAACCCAGAAGCATTAGAGAAGCTGAAGGCGGAGATCCGCACTGCTTTCACTAGGGAGGAAGATATTACCATGGTTTCTGTGCAGAACTGCAAGTATCTCCGCGCCTGCATCAGTGAGGGTATGCGGCTGTATCCGCCCACTCCAGGCACACTTCCTCGCTGGGTACCGGGCAAAGGAGAATTCATTGACGGTCGATGGGTTCCAGGCGGCTATGCGGTTGGTGTGAATCAACTTGCCGCCGGCCATTTAGAAGTAAACTTCTACCGGGCTAGCGAATTCCTTCCTGAGAGATGGCTTGATATAGGTCCGGACTCGGAGTTTGCCTCGGATGACAGGACGGCTTCTCAGCCCTTCTCCCTCGGTTCGCGCAATTGCGTTGGAAAGTCGTAAGCAGAAGTTGTAATCTGAATACCGCACGCAAATGCTGACTTTACTAATAGGATGGCTAATGCCGAGATGGCTCTTACATTTGCAATGCTGCTCTGGAACTTTGAACCTGAACTTGATGATCCGAGGGAGAACTGGTGGTTTAAACAAGGTACCTTTGTCGTCTGGGAGAAAATACCGTTGTTTGTGAACCTCTATCCGAGGTCAAACTCGGTTAATGTTGCTAGGAAGTAGATATGAACTATTGTCCTCCGTTTATACAGTTTAGTACCTCTATAAACACGCGATAGTCAACTCTGTTGGAATTGAGATCTGTATTTGCACTGAGATTCAAGATGCAACTGACAGAGGCTTTCTTGTTGTAATAGAGCATCCAGACGCCCCTCCAAAGCCAGATAAGTCTCGTCTCAGGATGGTCTGACTGAACAGATAGTCAAAAGCCTATTACTTCTGTCGCAATGTCTCCCCTGACTGATTATCATCCAGTTCTAGTCGCCGAGTCTCACTGTGAGAAGACGCAAAATCCACGTGTTGTTTAAATGAACGTCGTTGGTAGGCTTCCTATTCCTGGCAAGTTATCCGACATCTTGCAACTCACGAGTCATGCCTTGGTGTCGAACCCCTGCTCCGTTCTTATCTCCCCCACGTCCCCGGTTAAGCATGGCACTTTACCCACACCGAGCCCTGCTGATCCTTCAATTACAGGGTACTCATTCTTCTGTCTCTCCACCAGCTTCCAAGTCGGTTGCCAAGCTTTTGCCCAATGGCGAGGTCTCCTGTCAGCACGGTGATGTCGATGAAGATGAAGTTACCGCTGTTAACATATGATAGTTCGGCAGTTGCATTTGGATGCATTGGCCGTAAGATCAGTCCTAGAGGTCGGGGGGGAGTCCCTAAGTCTAGGTCCAAGAACGTGGATGACCAGAAAGGCACTATTTCGCATCGAATGCTATCGCCTATGAAAAGATACCACAGAGGAGCCTATGGTCGAGCAACTGAGGTAGTCAAACACAATCAGCCATGAACTTCACCTACGAAAATGCCTTGAACAAGGCCGCTAACTTAAATATTGTTCCATCATTTATTCAGAGACTCAATGAGCGAACTGCGCTTTGCATTTTACTACTAGCCATCCCCCTCTCGATCCATCTGCTCAACTTCTTATATCAAAATGTATCCCATGTTCATAAAGCTCGACAAAGAGGCTGTCTTCCTGCACCCCTTGAGCCATCCAAGCTGCCCTTTGGAATTGATACGCTCCTCGCCTCCCTCCACGCCGACCGAGACCAGCGCACACCAGATCACGTCGCCAATCGCTTCGCCGGCATGGGCGTTTACACGTTCCGTATGTCTATCCTGGGCACCACCAACCTCGTCACCGCAGAGCCTCGCAACATCCAGGCAATCCTGGCAACTCAATTCAACGACTTTGGCATGGGCGTCACGCGAAGCACAAACCTCAAGACTGTGCTGGGCAGAAGCATCTTCGCCGCCGACGGTGCGTCCTGGCGTGCGGCACGAGACATGATGAGGCCGCTGTTCAGTCGTGATAACGTTTCCCGGCTTGACCTCTTGGAAGGCCACGTTCAGGCTCTTTTTCGGTGCATAGAGAAGGATAAGAGCACTACCATGTCAGACGGCATCTGGTCTGCTCCCATCAGCCTGGCAGCGTTACTCCCGTCTCTCACCTTGGACTCTGCGACCGAACTGTTCCTCGGTCAGAGCACATCCACCCTCCGAGCTTCTCTTGATAGAGACGATACCCACCTCGGAATGGAGTTCCATCACGCCTTTGAGCGCATGGTGGCGATCCTCGGTACGCGAGTCCGCCTACGAAGCTTCTACTGGCTCTATGGCACGCGCGAGTTGTGTTCTTGCGTGGACACTCTTCATAGTTTTGTTGACAGTGCTATTGCTGCCTCAGACGTGGCGAAAAGAGAGGGCTCGTCCCAAGCTCTCTATGACTTTCTTGATGTCCTCCGCGAGCGTTGCAGTGGCGGGGATGAAGAGGTCAGGGAACAGGTCCTTGGGCTTCTCGCCGCGGGACGAGATACCACAGCCTCCCTGATGAGTTGGACATGGTACTGTCTTATCCGCAACCCTCGGGTGTTTGAAAGACTCCGCTCTGAGGTCATTTCTTCCTTTGGGACCGGCCCCGATAGCCCATCGTGTCCGGTGACGTTTACTTCGTTGAAAGAATGCACATATCTCCAGCATGTGCTCTCCGAGACACTCAGGCTGCACTCCGTTGTACCTTTCAACTCCCGCCGCGCGCTACGCGACACGACCCTCCCAATCGGGGGCGGTGCTGATGGTAAGAGTCCCATCTTTGTCCCAAAAGGGACAGAGGTCAACTTCAGCACGCATGTGCTCCACAGACGCAAGGATCTCTGGGGCAAGGACGCGGACGACTTCATCCCTGAGCGTTGGGAGAAGAAGAGGGGAGCTGCGAGCGCCGCATGGCATTTCGTGCCGTTCAACGGAGGTCCGAGGATCTGCATCGGCCAGCAGCTCGCGTTGACCGAGGCTGGGTATGTACTTGTCCGAATGCTGCAGCGGTATGATGCCGTCAAGGGACTGGATGTTGATCTGGCCCGTGACTGGCATAACTTTACTGTAGTATGTAGTCCCGGAAGCCCAGTTGATAGAACCCAGGCTCTCCTTTGCCAGTTAAAACTGACTTAATATTATAAAATTGGGTTCTTATAATATATAAGGTATATACAAGAAGTAATAGCTATTAGGTTTCTGTGAGTTGATATCTTAATTTTAAAGACTGTTTTAAGCATACTGCTAAAAATATATAGTTTTATATATTAAATCTCTAATAACCTGGCTGTTAAGGATTGCATAACATGCGCTAATGTCACATGCCTGCCAAGTGTGTTGGCTTGACCTGTCTTGTTAAGATGTCATAAGCTTTAACTATTAATCTTGAGAAAAAGTGCTGTCTCTGGATCCGAGGCCTGCAAGCGATTCCTTGATTGTGGCTTAGCTAAGTAGCTGTAACGATGGTGAAAAGTCAATTTTATATAGGGGCATTTATTGGTGGAGTTTTCAATATCTATAAACCTTCCTGCTCGTATTACAAGGGATGCTAATATATTGCCCATCTTTAGCTTTCCTACTCTCTATATCCTATCTATTAATTTCACATCAACGTATTTAAGATGTCTTGTGCCCTGCCTTATTATGCTGTATCTTATCTTTAATCCACTTCACTGTGCCTTATCTTAAAATGAAGTTCACTTATAACACCTTCCTCTCAATCGTCCTCCTCGCCACTTCCGCCCACGCGGGATATTGTGGTCCAAGGGCAAAGACATATAAAGTCGGGGCCCCTCCGCATTGGCATGAGTTTTTCCTCGAGTGCGCTGAAGGCTACGGCAATGTGGATTGTCCCTATGGCACTAGAGCCTATGATGTTCAACGCCATGAACCTAACAACGAGAATGATTTGTGTTCAACTACGGTACGGTAAATCTGTCAAGTATGCTCGGATCGTTGCTGACTAGAAGATGGCCGTAGTACGAATGTTGCCGTTAGGCGCTGCTCGAAGGTGGCTTCTGGGTCGTGTCATCAGCATTGATGGGCCAGGATATGGGCCAATCTCAGTTGGACAAGTCGAGCCTTGCTGGGTAGCAGCTCAATCTAGGGTAGCAAGTGTCAGGCTATGGAAGCAGGAGAAAGATTTAGTGTTGTGGAGTTTTGTCTCTGAGTCAGATAGTAGCTGGAGAATGTATTGAATTGAGATCTTTGACAGTCATAGTTACAATTTGGAACCCCCCGCGTCCACCTTCATCATAACACTCTTGACCTCCAAGAAGTTATCCATACTGTAAAGCCACCCCTCTCTACCCTGGCCCGAAGACTTGTATCCACCAAAAGGAAGATCTCTTGCTGTCGTGGGACTGGTGCAGTTGATACCAACATACCCCGAGTTGAGCTGTTGAGTGACTCTCATAGCCCGATCGATGTTCTTAGTGTAGACCGCAGCATACAGGCCATACTCTGTATCGTTGGCCTTCTGAACAGCCTCCTCCTCTGTTTTGATAACGTTGATGTTCACGACGGGCCCAAAAATCTCCTCCTTCATGATCTTGGCATTTTCAGCCGTGTCCAAAAAGATCGTCGGTTCAATGAAGAAACCTCCCGTCTTGTCATAACTCCCCTTGCCACCTTGAACAAGCTTTCCTGACTTCTTACCCTCGTCTATATAAGACAAAACAGTCTCGTACTGAGTCTTGTCCGCTTGTGGACCGTGATCAACACCCTTTTGCGTCGGATCACCAGGCTTCGCGGCAGCAAGTCCCTTCTTACTAGCCTCAATGAACTTCTCAGCGATGGTGTCCTGCACGTAAACGCGAGAATTCGCCATGCAGACCTGTCCACTGTTCCACTGGATACTGTGCATAGTGTCCTTGGCAGCCTGTTCAATATCCGCGTCATCGAAGATAATAACCGGTGATTTACCACCGAGTTCAAGAATGACTTTCTTCAGGTTGGACTTGGCAGCTGCTTCCTGAATCGCCCGTCCTGTACGGCCCGAACCAGTGAACGAGATTGCGCGTACATCCATGTGTGATGACAGGGCTGCTCCAGAGGGGCTGCCGTGGCCTGAGATGACGTTGAAGACTCCAGGAGGAAACCCCGCCTTGTGGATTAGCTCTGCGAACTTGGCTGCGCCGAGCGGCGCTTTCTCGCTCGACTTGAGCACGACAGTATTTCCGGTGATGAGCGCGGGCGCAGTCTTCCCCGCGAAGAAGAGGAGAGCTGCGTTCCAGGGAATAATAGCGCCGACGACACCAAATGGCTGACGTAGAGTCATGGTGACATATCCTGGCGTGTTGAGACTCGCCTGGCCTTGGATATGAGGCCAAGCTTCAGCGTAGTAATCATAACTCCCCGCAGCGGCGTATCCCTCAAAGAATTCCGGGAGTGGACGACCCATTGACTTTGCCTCGAGCAACGCCAATTCGTCATTATGTTGTCTGATCAGACCAGCGAGTTTCTTCATGTAGCCGCCGCGCTTGGCGGGATCTAAAGCAGACCATGCAGGAAAAGCACGCTGTGCAGCTGCGACGGCGTTGTTGACATCGTCTGTTGTGGCTTCGGGGACTTGCACAAGACAGTTTTAGCTGAGAATCAGAGCGGGGTTTGTTGTGTGTCTACCATCTGCGACTTTATCGCCTGTCGCTGGGTTGAAGAGGGGAAAAGTGTTGCCGTCAGAAGCGCCGACAAGCTAATACCGTCAGTTTCTCGATTCACGAGCGGGGAGTTGGCTTGTACTTGGCCGTCAATTAGCATCAGAGGCTTTATTGCCTCGCTTCCATTCGTGGAGCCCATTTTGAATGATGCTGTTAGGTGATACTGTGAGTTTGAGTACAGAGAAATGTCTCAATTTATCAATGACGAGATTGGTTTCACATGACATCAACCATGAACTTGATAGGCAAAACATCCGCGAATATTTATGCGCCACCCCCGCAATGTTTGGGAGGGGGAACAGCCGTGAAACAGTGCAGCCGAGACGCGGCGCTATGAACGGCCCGAGACAATGATCGACAGAGTTTATGAGCTGATGTTTATCTATGATTCTGTTTGTTATGCATAAAAACAAGTCTATGATCTCTATCCGAAGTCGTTGAACCTGTGAGCGTGGAGAGAGATTGTTGCTGTCGCCACGTAAAGTTACTCCACAGGAAGCCATTGACAAGCCAATTCCTTGATCTGAGCTGGGAAGTGGTTTTCCGGAACCTGCACGCTCTCTCTGCTACCGAACCAAGCGTAAAATGCTCGAAGGCTGACCAATTCAGGATCTGCCAGAAGATCAAGGGAGTAGAGGTCTTTGGCAAAGTGGAGAGTCGAGTACAGGACGCAGTCAGCGATGGTGACCTGTCCATCTCCACTATCAAATCGAGTATCGCCCTCATAGTACTTCTCCAGCAACTTCAGATTCTTGTTGCAGTACTCCAGAGCAAGCTTTGCAGTGACCGGATGCGTCTCCTCAAGCATATTGAACAACGCCGTCCCCTTGTGGCACGCAAACCCAAATTGACTGGTGACTTCATCCGCGAGACCAAGGACTTCTCTGACGCGTGCTTTCTCCTCCGCCGTCCATCCGCGCATACTCCCAGCAGCATCCCTCGCAAGCTCAACTTGCCACGACTCCTGTGGATTATCGCAGATGTCTTCAAAGTACTCGAGGATCGCGATTGACTGCTTGATGAACTTTCCTTCTGGAAGGCGTAAGATTGGCGCGGTGCCTTGAGGTTTCCCGGGCGCGGTCAGACTATTGCTATTGGGGGAGACGGCCACTTCTGTGACTTTGATGAGTGGTGATGCGAGGAGTCGTTTCTCGGCGAGATAGATGAGGACGCGGCGGGGATACATTCCCCATGAGAGGGAGAAGAGTTCGAGAGGGGTTGACATTGTGGGTGTAATTCACCGATGTTTTTGTTGATTGAATGAGTGGTGGCAACAAGGTTGGCTCGTAATGTAATTTTATATGTCTTTGGCGAGGAGACTTTGCGGATTGTTTACCTGATGCGAAGTCTCCGATAGGCCGGCGAGTTTCGTGTCGGCATCTTTAAAGTGGCCGATGGCCATTGGCATATTTTACGGCAATAGTACGACCGAGACAGGTATCAATGAGGGAAATGAGATATTTCAAGCCCGGGCTTCTGCGCACAATGGGAGACATATCATCGGGACGGCAGGACTGGCAATACATTGAACTGACTCAACAGGCATGTTATTTATCGCTGTGCTTCGCTCCGACTTCAATCCGGAGTCCAACAAGCAATCTTCCAACATATCTGAGCCTAGCCACTAGTGTCATGGTCTCCTCTGCAATTTTGGACCCATCTATTTAGTTGAGACCCGAGCTTATCGACTGAGGGGTATTCCCGTAGAGTACATCAGTACTGCTTCAGTCAGTGTTTCTGTATGGTATGATTTTAAGAGTGCACTGAGAGAGACTGTCTGGGTGATTATGCCAACGGTCTGGATGTGGAGTCAACGTTTTGTGCCGTCAGCCTCAGCTCTCTAAACAAAACATCTGAATATTTTGAGTAGGCAGTGCAATTGAGCAGCACGTGCGCCACATTGAGAAAGCGCAATGATCCGTATGTTTCTACCATGAGCATATGTCTATAAATTCAACACACCCTCCCTCGTTCAGACACTTTTCGAAACACACAAAGGCCTGCGCCCATTTCATAGGGGGCACCCTACCCTTACATATTTCCCATTCTCTCTCCATCTCATCTTCCAAGATGGCTACTCCATGCTTTTCACGTCTCCTCCTCATCTTCCTATTGGGAGCCATCAACGTCGTAGCTCATCCTATGAGCAAGGACAAGCCAACAGAGTCAGGCAATGTCGTCGTCCAGGAATCACCAAGCCTTGAGTGGAAGCCCAAAGAGGAAAACCACAAGCACAGTCACGTACATCATGGCATTCAGGAGTCCACAGTCACCTTCCAGAAGATCACGGTGAAGCTCGATGACAAGAACGGACCAAAGCATAAGTCTGATGCGGATGAGGCTGAAGAATCGTCCAAGACTGAATATCCGAGCAAGGCTTCTGCAAAGCATGGCGAGACCAAGGGCACAGCCCACAGCCACAAGAATGCGAAAAGAAGCGACTGGGCCGGTAAACGTAAACTCACCGACGAAGAAGTGGACGAAATGGAAAGGCTTGCGCACAGCTATACGCTATTGACTCGGGAAGAAAAGATTAAGTTGGAAAAGATGTTCAAGGTATATCAGCATATGAAGGAGGAGGAGGAAAAGCTCGACAACTCCAAGCCAAGTACAGCCAAAGAGCCAAAGGATAATGTCTTTGACGAGGCCACGAAGGAGAAGGACCACAAAGCTCAACTCGACAAACTTAAGAAGGACGAGGGCTACAAACCCAAAGAGCCAAAGTCTAGTGTCTCTGACGATGCCACGAAGGAGAATGATTACAAAGCTCAACTCGACAACATTGAGAAGAACGAGGGCTACAAACCCAAAGAGCCAAAGGATGATGTCTTTGTTAAGGCCACGAATGAGAAGGACTACAAAGCTCAACTCGATAACATTAAGAAGTATAAGGACAATAAACCCAAAGAGCCAAAGTATAATATATTTGACGAGGCCAGGAAGAAGAAGGACGACAAAGCTCAACTCGACAACATCGAGAAGAACGAGGACGACAAACCCAAGGACGCAAAACCCTGGTGGGCACTCCCGAACCACAAACACGACCAAGCCAAACATCATAGGAACGAACTTGCTTCAACTGGAAAGAAAGGAGTTGAGGCAAAGTGGAAGATTACGAAAAGATGCGAGGAGCTTTTACCATGGTGGGTTCAGCTAATAATCAAGAAGGTTAGGAAGGATAAGGCGAAAAAGAAGGCGAAAAAGGAGGAGGAGCAAAGGAAGAAACTGGAGGAGGAGGGAAGGCTGGGTGGTCGAAACAGAAAGTTGTCTGGCTCCCCGCCCTCGTTTGGTCCAGCAGTGGGATTACAAAAGGACTCGGCATATTCTAAGCTGAAAAAGATTAAGGAAGTGGAGGGGAAGTTGGCCAACGCACCACACAGAGACAAGCCTAAAGACTGGTTTGAGGATAAAACGAACAAGGCTTTTGATACAAAGCCCAGTGAAGAGAACGAACCTCTGAACGTGGGTGCTAAATTCAACGACGACAAGCCAAGTTCTTCTGCATTGCAGCAAAAGAAGGACAAGGAGGACAAACAGAAGTCAGAGGTGCAACCGAACACAGCTTCGGAAGATTTCAAGGATGGACATTCTAATCAGAGGAGGAACTCCCTTACAGCCCGGATTCCTCCACACCCACGACCTCCGCCTCGTGTAGACCGCCAGAGACAGAGGCGACTCGAAAGGCAACGTAGGATTCAGAAGGCCTATGAGAATTACATTAAAGTACTGTACTCAGGGAATATACAGGGGCTTAGGAAGGCTGAAGAAGAGTTACTGAGGTTAATATATCCATATTTATTTTAGAATTACTTTATTATAATTAATCTTTTATTACCTTATAACTTAATATTTTTAACTTTAATTTAACCTTTCCTTTAATAGTAATACTATTCCTATATATATATTTTTATTAAAACCTTTATTTATTTAACCTTTCTTTTTAACTATATAGCTATTATATATATATATATATTAAAACCTATATATAAAAGTATAACTATTTATAATAAGTATAATAAAGTAAACCCTTTTAAAGAGGCAGAGCTTTAGCTAAAAATAAATATCTAGATAATATCTATAATATATATTTTTCAGCAATTAATTTCAGGTTTTTTTTTTAGGATAAAGATGCCGGCGCTTTACATTGAGAAATAAAAGTCTCAGGGGGGCTCAACGATTATAGGGACTGGACGCAGGATACCCAGGGATCAAACACAAGCAAGCCCAGTCAGCACCTGATCTTCATTCCTCTCACAAGCTCTCGACTCGACAAGGCTCTCATGGTGGGGGGGAAGGATAGCTCGATCCCTCGGGTCTAGGCCTAGATTGCGCTTGACTCTAGGCTCGGTTGGGTACTGGATCTTCAATAGCTAGCGCCACAGCATACCAATACAATCGACTGTACTTTGAAGAATTGTGTTTTTTTAGGAAATAGACTTCAGTGGCTTCATGACCGGAAGTGTCTTAGTGCTTGTGTGATATGTAATACTCCAGCAGTGTGTGAAGCTGAAAACAGTGACTTCTATTAATTTCTTAGGGCATGAGTTATAACAAACCATCCCAAAATGAATGGAAGTGTCAGTCCTGCGTGTCATACTTTGTAATACACAGTTCCCTTGCAAATCGCTCTGATACTATCCACCATGTTCGTATCTACTCATCAGATGACTCCCTCGCACGAGTACGAACCCGCGCCAATTCAATCTCAAAAGCCTTATTCTTAGCATCCTCATGTGAATCTGACGAGCCTGCACAAGACTCCAAGTCAAAGTCTCGCGATGAATGTGATAAGCGTCTGATAGGTCGACTGGGCGGCGAGATACCCGATTGATCCTGCGTGAGTCTCGCTGCTTCGGGTTTCTGGATCGAGTCTGTGGTGTAGCGACTGCTTTGGCTTGTTCCTTTTCCTCGGATGCTGTTGAATGCGCGTGAGTTGGCGGCGAGGTTGAAGTAGGGTCGTAATGAGGGGAGACAGGCGATGACTAGACCGAGATATAGATCTAAGGTGTTCCAGAAGTCTACCGTTATGTTAGTGTGTTTTTGTGTGAGTTTGGGTGAGGTACTTACGGGCTTCGACAATGGAGACCTTGCGGTGTGCACCGTCGATGAATAGCTCGTGGAAGCGGATGATACTGATGACCATGTTGATGATGCCAAGAAGAAAGGTCAAGTAAACACCAACTCGCAGCCATCCTTTAATCATGAGATCAGGCACAATCAGCCAGGGAAGGATGAAGACTGAATCTGTTAGCTTAGGTCATGTCATGAACAGGAAGCTCTTACTGAATACATCGCCAGCGAAATGCAGAGCCCAAGAAGTCTTCAAGAACGTCATCGCAGCATCACGCGGGCATTTGTTGTCAGGGTCCAACGACCTGTCCACGTTAGGAACTTGTTCATTTTACTGGTGACGGTGACTTACCAAAGCCGAGTGACAGGGATACACACGCAAAATGGCAGAATCATCGTGACGATATACGAAAGCGCAACATAGAGAGCAGTCGCCCAAAGAAACATTCTCCTCTTGTGCATATGAACAGGAATGACCTGACGATAAACAGCAAGCAGAGCAGCCTTGCAGAGATAAAACGCCGTAAAGAAAGGCAGAGCACAGATCCAGAGCAACTATACCACGTTAGTCCATCTCCTAAAGCTCAGTAATGATGCCATACCTTGAGAACAAACTCTTTATCGCTGCGAGTTCCCTCCCAGTCTTTCAGAGAGCTGTCGACCCATGGCTCCATGACACCCATGTGAACATACGTGACGCAGAAGGACGCCACGGTAATGCCGGCTGCCCATGCTAATAACATCCATATGTCACTGTCCATGAGCCTTCGTTTTTGGATGATGACACGGAGATAGATTCGTGCGATGATGACGATTGTCGATAAGGCTATGAGTGTCCATTCTGTGATCTATACCTGTTAGCTGACGCACATCACTGTGATAATAATACTGACCAGAAGGGTTGACGGTCCTATCGCCATGATTGCGGTGTTATTATGTCCAGATCTTATGTGATACCCTCGTCGTAAAGTGTTGCTTGATACTGTAC
Organism: Fusarium sp. HKF-74; assembly: GCA_021223625.1. Lineage (NCBI taxonomy): Eukaryota > Fungi > Ascomycota > Sordariomycetes > Hypocreales > Nectriaceae > Fusarium > Fusarium sp. HKF-74. The sequence continues at coordinate 683,768 of JAJFAS010000008.1, read as the reverse complement.
TCACGTACGAGTGACGCTATATGTAAGACATGGAAGACACAAACCAGCAAATACATCAGCCCACGAATGCGATGACACCCTCTCTAAATACCATGCTCGCTCTTTCGCGAGCAAGAAAAATAAAGTTTACCTTCCGTTTTCATAAGCTATCCGGAATCTCTTAGCGGACGGGACGTGGCGCATTCCGTATGCAGGGGCTAGACGGGAGTCTGAGCAACCACAAAGGTTAAATAACTGGGTAGTGAGACCATAAGAGTCGAGCCTGTTGTTGGTGATGGGCATTGCTGGTATGTTATGTAAAGTCAGTTGGGTGTAGCGATTTGGTACCTGCGTAGGTAGATGATGTAGACCTCATAACGCATGCTCGCTTAGTTGGTGAGGCTTGGAAAGGATGGTTGAGGGCAACACGTGGCAAGCCATCACTGAGAAATGGATTGTTGGGAGTGATGATGAGATGGAAAATCGTATGTCTTGGCGAGCACGTTACCAGATTGAGAAAGTTGAGGGATGTCTGGCCCGAGATGGCTGCAATTGAGGGTTTAACGGTGTCAACTTTGGACTTGCTATACTAAAGTGGTAAGCCCGTTCCAGCATTGGAACACATGATTAGTAAATATCGAATAGTGCTTATGTAGATCCCACCTTGAAGCCAGCTATAGGGTGAACAAACTCGTGTGCACCAGCGTTGCTCAACGCCTCGATAGTGTACGCGATATCCATTATTTCGAGCTTTCATCTGACCATGATCCTCGATCAACCACCATATATCCGAAGGATTCCTTCAAATCTCAGAGAACCTCGGTTTCCATACCTCATGCTACCTACCAGTCCCTGAAGCAAAAGCCGTTGGTCCGAGGCATGCAGCATGAGTAAAAAGACGTGATACATGACCATCGTGTGCGTCATCTACCACCGAGAATTCAACAGATCTACGGCAGCAGCGTTATGGACAATGGTGCTTTTGTCGACGCCCAATGTCAGCGGCGCCGACGAAAATGTCGCTGATCTGCAGGCTCACTGATCGACCAACTCTATTCAAAAAGAGCTGCATTTCGCCAAGAATACGAATAGACAAACACTGGTAACTCTAGATTTTAGGCTCAGGTAGCTCAATGAGACTCCATTCACGCGAATAGACAAACACGAATAGTATACTCACTATCTACTCTTTTTCAATTGCTCGACGGCGTCAGTCGACGGTGAGCTATCTCTCCACGTCTTGAGGGGACCAAGCATGACCTCATAAGATCGACCGTCGAGGGGAGTCTAGTATGTAACGTTCACGCGGAGCCTTTCAAAATTATAAAATGGATTTTATGGAGTCGCATTGGTAATTCACGCGGTGAGTAGGCATACCTGAGATCGCCTGTACTTGGTTAAATTTATGGAGTAGCTTGGCAAGTAATACGACGTCGCGTAGAGGCCTTGATACCTAAATCCTCCGCGGAAAATATCATGCAAGCGAAGGTATATTACACGAAATATGATACATAAGGTTGTTTGTGAATTAGGCCCAAAACATCATCAAAATGTTTCATGTAATGTTTCAGCGGGGTAACCCTCAGATGATCTGAGTCGTCATGACTCTCTATCAGGGTCCGTCTGAGCACAATCCGAGTCACGAGAGGACCAAAGCACTGTCATGAGTAAATATCTATTAGCGCAAAGAATCGTTTCCTCAGCTAATTGGACTGTTTACTACGTCAATGCCGAATGTCACGATAGCGTCGAGACGGACTGACATCTCAGTGCCATATTGACGGGCCCAAAGCATTAATGGACCAGGGTAGCCTAGTCACATGCTCTCTCTCTGCAGCGGGATCTTCGTTCGTCACCGGCCATGTTACAGATCTACTTGAAACCAAGAGACACGCCACGGAATTACGGATAATCACGACATTCGATATCGCTCGATTATCAGGCAAGAATTAGTCAATGCGGTGAGTCCAAAACAAAAGCAAAAACGAGATCTAATATGCAGGTCATTTCAATATTCCAGCAAGGATAAGTCTTGGCATTCAGTCTTTTCCAAGCTGTTGGGTTCTTTGGCCTCAGAGCAATATCACCAGTGGAGAATTTCACCAATTGATCGACGAAACAAAAGACCGCACAGAACTTCTTCATCGTTACAAATCCCTTACAAACCTCTTAACCTTTAACCTCGGAACATTCGGTAAACCTGTCAGTCTCACTATACCCCTGCTCCTCCCCACTCCAACCACATGGTCATATTGTGATCGGCAGTTATGCCAACCGACACTCACGCTCGCCCGCAACGCGCTGCGGCAGTTTGACGCCTCAATCTGGTTGGTTACAGCACCGCGCAGTAAAACAACGATCAGCGGTAATCTTCAGGTCCAGGGTATCATTGCCTACGCAGATCAGGTCGGAGAGATTACAGGTTGAGGAAAGAGATGCACGATTAGATCACCACTGTACAGGGGGGGGGGGGGGGCACATATTGATGATTGGATATGCAGTATAAGTTTAAGCTCGTCGATCTGTTACAGTTGTGAGACGGAGTCTGTGAGAGCTGAACTATGAGCCCCTCTGTGAGGTGATATACTTAATTGCCCTCATGGCCCCCGTGCGAGAAGAGTTGTGTTTCTGATGATTCTAAACTTATGCTGAAATTTGTTTTTGATACAAATGCACAATGTATATCCGTTGGGCTGACGGGAGTCATCTAACCATGGATACCCGCTCAATGCCGGCGGATAGTTCATCCCGCTCAGTCGAGATTCAAGCTATTCTCATTACCTTCTCCATTCTTTCCACGATCACCGTCGCATTGCGACTCTACGTGCGATACAAGGTTCTTCATTCTCTCGGCTGGGATGATAGAGTTATGGCTGTTGCCCAGGTCCTTACAATTGCAGCTGCGGTGGCTATTGGTCTAGGTAAACATCATCAAAGTTGTTGTGGATGTCAAGTGCTGACGCGGATGTAGAAAATAATTATGGGCTTGGACATCATACTTGGGAGCAGTCGAAGGAGAATTACGTTGCTTACATGAAGGTCAGCTTTACATTTCTATGGCTTGAACTCATGCTGACATTTACTAGGCATTTTATGCTTCCGTCATCGTATACAACGTCGCCATGTGTCTCGTCAAAATCGGCATCCTTCTTCAATACCGACGAGTCTTTGCTATACCGATCCTACAGGCATTGACATTCTATGGCCTCGTCATCATGGTCGCATGGACTATCACGATCGCTTTCCTCAATACTCTCATTTGTGTACCCGTCGCCAAGTTCTGGAACTCAACTCTAGATGGACATTGCATCGATCCTTTGACGGTCTGGTACGTCATGGCTGGCTTCAACCTAGTCACAGACATCACTGTATTCTGTATGCCCTTGCCAGTCATTGGGAGCTTGAACCTCCCCAAGAAACAAAAGATAATGCTGTTGGCAATCTTCAGTATTGGTTTCCTGTAAGTAACCCAGCCGCTTCTATCACGCTGTTACTAACAGGATCAGGACTTGCATCATCTCGATCATTCGCATTCGAACACTAAAGACAGCTGCTTCAACGAAAGATCCCAATTGGGATAACGTCGACGCCGCGATATGGTCATTCCTCGAAGTCACCCTCGCCATTATTTCCTCATGCCTACCTACCCTCCGACCACTATTCTCCAAGATCATGCCCAGGCTCTTTGCGTCCTCATTCGGCCGAAGCAGCAACCGTGTATCACAGTACGGCTATACTCGAACACGCAGCAGTCAGAACCTGCGCAGTATGTCTCGAAGACGAACTCAAGACATCAGCCATGACTCAATGGAAGATACATCCACCTTGCGAAAAGACGAAGTACCTCTTCCATCAATTACCAAACACTACCGAACATACCCCGGTGTCAGTGTCAGTATCAAGGCTGAGCAGGGACAGAACGGTGATGAGGCAGCCTCGCAGAGTCCAATTGAGCCAAGCTCACCAAGTCGAGGTATCAAAGCCACAACCGTTGTCACACAAGAAATCGTGGTAGAGAGACGCCCAGACGATGAATGGAGCCACGGCAGACCAAGTGACAGCGATGCAACTCTCCGAGAATGACATCTGTCCACAATCCAAAAATGCCATTCCACCGCTTACTTATGAGACATGCATATTAACTATTACCTCTCCCTTTAATGTAATCTTAATACAAAACCCTTTTTACCTATTTTTAGCACCTTCACCGTATGTTCTAGACCATCAAAGCTTACCCCAAACTCCGTAGCTCCCCCCGGATTGAGGAAGGGCGGAAGCCTCGGGCCCTCGGCACGGGTTAGTTCAGGTCGACGCTTTGGGGTTAGTCACGAGAGATCTAGTCTCTGGTCTATTCTCGTCACAAGATGGCTCAATACGAATCGATAATCGCCCGTATAGGCTTTAGCAGAACGCCACAAGTCTATGCCGGCTCGTATTCAACTTTAATCGGCTTTCACCGCCGCAATGTCCAAACGTTTTGCTGTTTTGTATAAATAGCGGCCGTTGATCAGCTTATTCTCAATCATCATTCTACATCATCTTTTCTCTCATCTACAAGACTCTCTCATCTCAAAAAGCATCTTCTCACTCTTCAAAATGAAGTTCAGCATCCTCACTGCTCTTACCGCCATTGTTGGCAGCGCTGCCGCCGCTAACCAGGCTGTTGTCAAGAACGACTGCTCTGGCACCATCTATGTTCAGTCCTGGCCTTACAACGGCGGTGCTCCTGGACCTCTTGTGACCCTCAAGCCCGGTCAGAAGTTCTCTGAGGACCTCCGCTCTACTGGATCTGTACGTTGAATTCGTGTCTGCTTTTATCACTGAACTCTTTGTACTAACAATTGTTATAGACCGTCAAGATTGCCACCACCAAGACTCTCTCCAACCCTCTCTTCTTCGGCTACTCCTCCACCTCCAAGCCCAACTACGTTTACTACGAGTTCAGCACGTAAGTTTAAGTACTTGTCACTGTTCTGGTGTCATACTAACATACCTAGTCAATGGGGTAACCCCTTCGCCAACAAGCACAACATCCTCACCACCGGTAAGGGATGCAAGCAGTTTGACTGCGCTGCTGGCGATGCTTCTTGCTACAGCACTCCCAGCATGAAGAAGGTCTATGGCTGCCCTCAGCCTGCTACTATTACTGCTACTATCTGCGCCAAATAGAGTAGAGGACTACTGAGCCCTTTGAATGAAGGGATGAGCATCCGAGGGAAGATGAATAGAGAAATGTATAGATCTTATTTGAGGTAGTAATGCATATTTAATAATGAAAACTCTCAGCCTCGAATGAAATTGATATTCGTGGATGAAATGCAATGGCGATGACTATGAGTCGCAAGGAATAATTAATGGATGCAAGGGTAAGATAAATAGTCATTTAACTGTGACCAATATTTCTTGAGCTAAAAACTTCTCTTCTCAGATAAATTCCACTATTCATCTATCTGTCTCATGAGAACCAGCCCCAGCCCAAGAAGATTTACCATCCGAAGCCATTTGACTTCAGTTCATTCGCCACTTGTTCAGCCACCAGTTGGTTGATAGCAATTCCAGGATGATAGTCATTAAACCATAGCTATCGCAACATCAGCATAAAACAAATTCACTCAAGGGAGTTTACTCACGCATGACTTCCCATCGCTGTTGTAACAAGTCGCATCAGGTGCACCATAAGCCTTGGGGTTATTGATAGCTTTCTTGAAAGAAACAGATGTATCAACGAGAAGTGTCTTGGCACCAGAGTTGGTTTTCTTGAAGGCGCTGAGCTTTGAGGCCAATTTGCTGTTGTAGAGCTTAATAGCCTTGACGAGAAGAGCATTCGAGTCGGCGCCTTGTTGGATCATCAATGGTGTCAACTCGGTTGCTGCATATTGTTAGTATGGATGCCTGATACTACTGTAGTCCTCAGTAACTTACGTGGAACGCTGAGTAGAACAAACTTGCGCAGACCAGCCTTGTACAAAACCTGCAGTAACTCAAAGTATCTCGTAGTAGCCTTCTCAGCCACCGCGTCAGCATCCTGCAGATAAAAAGAATTCCCAACGTCATTAACGCCGATCCATACTCCAGCAATCGTATTCCGTGCTGTCCAAGAAGTACCAGTTGGATGCTTGCCCACAGAGTTAGAAAACTGGTTGACCTGGTCTACAAAACTCAACACAGTGCTTGCATACGGCTTGACGATATTAGCATCGACTGTAGCGCCTCCGTAAGCGAAGTTGTATGATAGAACGAGAGAGTTGTTTTGCTCTTTGACGATGTCGCCAACCCAATTTGCTCCACCGGCTGCTGTCCATCCTGGGAATGGGGGGTTGCCGAGGGGGTTGGAGGCGGAGGGCTTTGCGCCGTTGGGGTCGAAGCCAGTCTGGGAGTATGAGTCGCCACTAAAACACGTCAACTTATATTCAGCAGATATATCGTTTGCTGACTCACAAAGTGAAGAGATAGCTGATGCTTGACGCTGCGTGCACTGCAGCGCTTTGAACCAAGACGCTACCCATGGCAGCAACAAGAAGTTTCGAAAGCATGGTAAGAGACTGAACAAAAAACACTATATTTTGAATCACCTGCCAAGACAATTTACTCAGTCTTGCAAGTTTCACATAGCGACTAACGGACTACTTATATCTCCTTAAATCCACGTTTCAGATCCTAGACCCAACTTTGTTCTCTCATCCCACAAATCACAAGCTGATCTTGTGACCAAGGAATGTCGACGGAAGATCTTGTTTAAGCATAATGTCTGGAAAGGGATAGACGGAGCTGGTCCGAGGCGGGGTATAACATATTTGGACGGGGAGATCGCAAGAAATGCCATGATTGCGGCTTGTAGATCATACATTGAAGCTTTGAGTTGGGAGCTGTTATTGGTACGGAAGAATATTTTCCGTGGACAGATCTGTGTGATCCCGTCGGTCCGGTCTTGATATCGCTTAGCTTGTTAGTCTGCATGACATGGTATGTAGTGTATGTGCTCATAAAGAGGAGAGCGATTATAACAATGCCAGAAGGTTTGCAGCTTCCATGGTGCATTGTTTATATATAAGCTTTGGAGATGAACATGTTGATCTGCAGGAGAACAAGGATGAATTAGTGGGATCTCCAGTTAATGAATCCGACTTAATTGCTTTACCGGGTAACAATGTCACATGTCCTTATCTAGAAAAGCAAATCCTTTTCTTTCTCTAGTATAAAGCAAGGCAATTCTTTAGCACTGAGAGTTATGTCAAGATATCGTGGCACGTTACTGGTATGCCAATCAACGCCATCTTAGCTGCTTGATGCAGGGTAGATGCCTGTCTCGAAGCTATGGCTGAATTGTCTCTTTACGAAAAAGGTATCTATCTGGAATCTTTAGATGACAGCTGCTCCAATCGTGCGATATTGACTCTGATAAGAGATGTATTCTAGCTTCCCTCTAAACACATTTGTGGCAGCTGGTAAAGAACGTGTTGCTCCATGCTACAAGCGCGTAGGTTATGACAGAAAAGGCTTAACATTTGCCTCATACATTTCAGTGTGGATCTGTTAGTAATTTCTTTCACCCTCAAGCGAGCCTGGGCACTTTTGAACAAACCAAGCAGGGATCTCGACACAAATGCGGGGGACTTGATGCAACCAACCAATAAACATGCATAAATTACCAACATCTCGTCTGCCGAAAAGCCGTGATTTATGGAGTCCAAACCCATCAACAAATAAAAAGCTCAACAATGCTGTTTACCACGTGGAAGCGGCCATTGGCTTTATCGCATTAACAACATCTCAACCGAAGGCTTTAAGCTGAATCCGTTATCGTCGGCCGTAGAAGCTTATCTTAGCTTGCTTATCACGTTTCATGGTAATCAACCTTGATTGGGCAGGGTTGCAGATTCACAGGGGTAATCGTGAGGCTAAACTTGTTACTGCCACCGGCGAGAGCCGTCAGATCCGATTGTTGTTGATATTCCTGGAGGTTGTGATGCATTCGAGATGACGATCCGGCAGCTGAGTTCCGAGCACATGGGGAGCTCCGCGATGATAGGAATTATATATACCAACGTTGCATTTGACCTGAAACTCGATGACAGGTGTAGATTCTTTACCGTTCTCAAAAGTCTCTCTTTTGCAGCCGCCTCGCTAGGTCCATCATGAAGTCCCTCGCTGCCCCCAGCCTCCTGGCCGCGCTCCTCACGACACCCGCTCTCTCCAAGCCCGTCGTCGATGAGAAGTATCCCTACAAGGGCCCAGCAGTCCCTGTCGGCGATTGGGTCGATCCCACCATCAACGGCAACGGAAAAGGATTCCCTCGTCTCGTTGAACCTCCCGCCGTGAAACCTGGTTCTTCAGACCCCAGCAACAACGTCAATGTTATTTCCACCTCGTATACCCCTGGGGGAATCAACATTCACTACCAGACGCCTTTTGGACTCGGTGCTGCGCCGGTTGTTCATTGGGGAACGAGCAAGTCTGAATTGAAGAACAAAGCTACTGGTTCGACTACTACGTAAGTTCCCGCTTCTTGGCGCAGGCGTTTACCCGATTTGTCTGCGCTTTGAATCGTCATTGGCTTACGATTTCTAGCTACGATCGCACGCCTCCTTGTTCGGCTGTGAAGGCTGTTACGCAGTGTAATCAGTTCTTCCACGATGTCCAGATCAGTGATCTCAAGCCTGGCACAACTTACTACTATCAGATCCCCGCTGCCAACGGCACCACCAAATCTGATGTCCTTAGCTTTACTACCGCTCGTGAAGCAGGTGACAAGTCAGAGTTCACCATCGCTGTTCTCAACGACATGGGCTATACCAACGCCGCTGGTACTTACAAGTATCTCAACAAGGCAGTTTCCGACGGCGCTGCGTTTGCATGGCACGGTGGTGATCTGAGCTATGCTGATGATTGGTTCTCTGGCATTCTGCCCTGCGAGGATGACTGGCCCGTTTGCTACAACGGAACCTCAACTGAGCTTCCAGGCGGCGGTCCTGTTCCCGATGACTACAAGACTCCTCTCCCCAAGGGCGAAGTCGCTAACCAGGGAAGTCCCCGCGGTGGTGACATGAGTGTTTTGTACGAGTCGAACTGGGATCTCTGGCAGCAGTGGCTCAACAGCATCACCCTCAAGATTCCCTACATGGTTGTCCCAGGTAACCACGAAGCCACATGCGCCGAGTTCGACGGCGGTAACAACACCCTCTCTGCGTACCTCGACAACGACAAGAGTAATGCTACCCAGGCTAACATGACGCTCAACTACTACTCCTGCCCTCCCTCGCAGCGCAACTTCACCGCTTTCCAGAACCGCTTCCACATGGCTGGCGACAAGTCCGGCGGCGTTGGTAACTTCTGGTACTCCTTTGATTATGGTCTAGCTCACTTTGTGTCTATCAACACAGAGACCGATTACGCCAAAAGTCCTGAGAAGCCGTTTGCTGCGGATCTCAAGGGTGATGAGACACACCCTTTGGCGAATGAGACTTATGTCACTGATTCTGGTCCTTTCGGTGCTGTGCATGGCTCTTATAATGATACCAAGAACTATGAGCAGTATCAGTGGTTGGCTAAGGATCTTGAGAGCGTTGATCGATGCAAGACCCCCTGGGTTATTGTCATGGGCCATCGTCCTATGTATAGTTCTGAGGTTGCTAAATACCAGGTTAACATCCGTGCTGCATTTGAGGATCTGATGTTGAAGAACAATGTCGATGTCTACATTGCTGGGTGAGTCATACCTTAGCCAACCTCCTTCACAACACATATACTAATATTATACAGTCACATTCACTGGTACGAGCGTCTTCAGCCCATGGGCCACAACGGCACCCTCGACTCTGGCTCCATCATCAACAACAACACCTACAAGACCAACCCCGGCAAGTCAATGGTCCATCTCGTCAACGGAGCCGCAGGCAACCTCGAGAGCCACAGCGTTCTCGACGGCGAGCCTCGTCTCAACATGACCATGTTCCTTGACCAGACTCACTTTGGTTTCGCCAAGTTGACTGTTCACAATGAGAGTGCGCTTTCTTGGCACTTTATCCACGGCGATGGTGGTGTTGTTGGTGATGAGCTTACTGTCTTGAAGGAGAGTGCTTCCAAGTGCTCTGCTTCTGGAAACTCTTCTTCGTCTGGAGGTGCGAGCGGTACCAAGGCACCGGTTGCTACTCCCACTAGCGCTGGTACCAAGACATTTGTCTCTGGGGTTCTTGGCCTCCTTGTTTTTGCTCTTGCTCTGTAGAGGACAGGCATAGATATAGATGGTAGCTTTGTTGTTAGACATTCGTCCCCGAGAGGGCTTGTGATACATAATCACAAAATTGAGTCGATTTTTAATCTCATTTAGTTCAGTCATATGGCCTCGGACATTGTGCTACGTGATCAACAAGTCCTCGACTGATAAGAAGAGACTAATAAGGCCCAGCATGACTTAGGTCCTTGCGCACACTCACCAATTTCCGCCAGGTAGATGACAATATGACATAGGTCTTCGTGTGCATTACAGTATTTATCCGAACTTAGACATTCTATATCATTGGCACGTAGCCCATTCTTTTTCTTTATACCAACCATCCCTCGCCAGCTGTCACTCCCTCTTTCGTCAGAGCCCAACCACTTTTGGCCCAAAGAGCAACGCCGCATACGTCAGATCCTCTGTGCGACAACGGGATGCGACGAGACATTCCCCAATGAGGAACACAAAAGGGTCAACATGACGTAGATGGTGCCGGATCAGCTCGGCAGATACCGAGCTAAAATGATCTTGGCAACTTATAAGGGCAAGATTTTCGCTTATGCCTTGCTAGCTGAAAGCTGATGTCTCACCTTGGGCGGATCGATGATGCCCGTGTGACTTGAAAACGGATAATATTTCATGACTGCGTCTCAATTAATTTTCGAATTTCATACTTTGACCTTCTATACTTTTTCGTGCCGGACGCTGTCGCAAATCGCAATCAACTGATTCCTTAGACTGCCTTCTATTGTGAGAACTACCGAATCAACATGGTTATCATCGTCACTGGCGTAAGCGAGCCTATAGCAGAAGCAGAAACGCAGCTAATCTTATCGGCAGGGCGCCGGATTCCTCGGCTGCAACTTAATCCAGCTGCTACTCGAAAAGAATCACGAAGTCGTTGTGATTGATTCACTATGGACTGGCTCTCAAAGCACCCTCGATAACTTCCGATCGGACAAGCGAGTGCGATATATTCAGTGCGCTTAGTTCACTCTGACACGCTGTTTCAGTGCTGATACTTTATAGAGCTGATGTACGAGATCCGTTGCCATGGATAGACAACGTCGAGCAAATCTATCATCTTGCGTGTCCTGCGAGTCCCGTGCATTTTGAGACTCAGCCGATTGATATTTTACAAACTTGTTTCAATGGCGCATCGAACGTCTTGGACTATGCGTTGAAACATAACGCTCGAGTGCTCCTCGCAAGTACATCAGGTACGAGTTCTCCCCGTGTCGAGTAGCTATATATGCTCACTGATGACCTTGCAGAAGTTTACGGCGACGCACAAATCGCTTGCCAACGCGAAGACTATCGAGGCAACGTCAACTGCTTCGGCCCACGCGCCTGCTACGACGAAGGCAAGAGAGTCATGGAAGCCCTCGGATACGCCTATCAAGCCGAACACGGTCTAGAAGTCCGTATCGCACGAATCTTCAACGCCTACGGCCCCTTCATGGAGCCAGAAGACGGCCGCGCAGTACCCAACTTTATCATGGCAGCTCTAAAGAGAGAACCAATCACGATATACGGCGATGGACACGCAACGCGATGCTTCCAGCACGCTAATGATTGTGTTCGAGGTTTAGAGGCTCTGATGAATAGTGATTATCATGGACCGGTTAATATTGGCAGTGATCTGGAGATGGAGATTGCTGAGATTGCGGATATAATATCGAGGGTTGTGGCGGAGAAGACGGGTCATGAGGACCCTGTTGCTGTGCAGTTGTTGCCGAAGAGGGAGGATGATCCTATTAGAAGGAAGCCAGATACGAGTCTTGCTGAGAGGGTTTTGGGTTGGAAGCCTAGGGTTTCGTTGGAGGAGGGAGTAGCTTCGACGGTTGACTGGTTTATCCAGAGGGAGAACGGCATTTCGAGCAGGCTTTAGAAAAATGTGAAGCCTCTGTTTTATGACTAATGAAAGATGTGTGTTCTTGTATGTCACCTAATGATATCTCGTCCGCTAGTTTTGTGTACTACTGATTGAAATAATAAAGGATCAACTCCATCCAATATCTCAGCGTGGTATGAGCAGCAATTCAACAATTGAACGTTTGACAGAGTGGGGAGTAGCATCTCATCTTGAACTCGTATTCAACCGTAACTTTATTCATACCCAACAACTCAGTAGATTATGGAGTATGTGACATGGCATGACATTCTTATTGGAACGGGGGTTGATCGGAACATCGGATCGGGTGCCTCCACTACTACCCTAGATTATCTGTCTCAGTCAACCCCCTACAAATCAGCACTGAACAAAGAATGAGTATTCAGAATAGCCCGGACTCGCCTAGATAGCCATTTGCATAAACACAAGATAGAGCATTGAGCGTGGCTGTCTTAGTGCTCATCCATTCAAGCAAGCCACAATATAATTCGCGTCAGCTTCACTCATCGCACGGCCATAGGGCTTATCCCCCAGCCCAACATCCCCATCCCACCGAGACCCGAAACATCGGAACGATCGGATGCTCGCCGAGTCAGCGCCAACCGCTTCACAAATGCCGAACATAATCTCACCACCAAAAAAACACCAGCACAGAATTGCCGTGATCTGTGCGCTTTAGACTTTAAGGCTATGTAACCCGGCCCAATGTCCTCTCACTGGTGGAAATTCGAAACATGGGGCGTTCAAAGGGTAATTAAACTCTATAACGCTGACGCGCTCTCCCTTCTAGAAAGTGTCCTTTTAGCTTCTAATTAAACTTAATTCACCAAAAAGGGTCGGCGGCACTGCGTTGACGGAGGGCGATATTTAAACCGCTGCACCGCGCTATTTCTCTGTATTTTGGTCTCATCAACCTCCGACGGTCTTTCATTCTTTTTTGCAAATATCTACACTCCTTCAAACAACGTCACTCATTTCTATCTTCTCTAATCATGCGCGTTACCGCCCTCCTAGGCCTAAGCGCCTACGCCGTCGCTGAGGCGAGCTGCTCGCGCAACATCATCTACTATGACCAGTGGCACACCAAGGATCTGCCCCCCAAGGACATCACCCACAGCGTCACCCACGTCATGATGTCCTTTGCCAACTCTTCGCTCTTCACCACTGAGCCTGCTGGCAAGTATGAGCCTTTCCAGCCTCTGAAGGAGGTCCGCGCTCTGTTTGACCACGACATCAAGGTTTGTCTTGCTGTTGGTGGTTGGGGCGACAATGCTGGTTTCGATGCGGGTCTCAAGACCGACAAGAGCCGCCAGACATTCGCTCGTGGCGTTGCTTCTACTCTTGATAAATTCGGTTTCGACTGTGTTGGTATGTACAACTGCATATGGACTTAGTGGGAGCATTGGCTAATGGACTTAGATATCGACATGGAGTACCCTGGTGGTAACGGCGCCGACTACAAGCAGGTCGTCAACTCCAAGAAGACCTACGAGATCAAGGCCTTCCCCAAGCTCCTCAAGGAGATCAAGAAGTTCATTGGCTCCAAGGAGCTCTCCATTGCTGTCCCCGGTCTTGAGCGTGACATGATTGCCTACATCCCCAGCGAGACCCCTCTCATCGAGAAGTCTGTCGACTTTGTCAACGTAAGCACTCCCCCTCAGCCTTATGAAACCCAACCCACTCACCATCTTAGGTCATGACCTACGATCTCATGAACCGTCGTGATCATTACACCACCCACCACGTCTCGGTCCAGGGTGCCGCCCGTGCTATCGACAAGTATCTCTCTCTCGGTTTCCCCGCTCACAAGCTCGTTCTCGGCATCCCCTTCTACGCCAAGTACTTCACCACCAAGAAGGGCTACAAGTGCACCAACCCCATCGGTTGCCCCACCGAGCTCCTCGAGAACCCCAAGGATGGTAGCGACACCGGCAAGTCTGGATCCATGACTTTCGAGGCTGCCAACTTTGTCTCTGCCCCTACCAACTTGACTGCTACTCCTGATGCTACCTGCGGTGCTGGCACTTTCTACAAGTGCGCCACTGGAGCTTGCTGTGCCGCTTCCGGCTGGTGGTATGTACCTTGTCAGTCCTATCTAGACATAAGCTAACATGTAACAGTGGTGATACTGCTGCCCACTGCGGTACTGGATGCCAGTCTGCCTACGGCAAGTGTGACGGCATTGATATCACCGCCTCATTCCACGAGGCTCTCGAGAAGGGCAAGACTGACAAGGTCAACGGCGGCCAGTGGTACTGGGATAGCCCCAACCGTATCTTCTGGTCCTGGGACACTCCTGAGCTCATCACCGAGAAGATCAACCTTCTTGCCAAGACCCGCGGTATCAAGAGCGTCATGGCCTGGGCCCTTGCTCAGGACAGCCATGACTGGAGCCACCTCAAGGCTATGCAGCAGGGCTTCGACCGTGTCAACGCTTAGATGTCTAGTAGCTGGCTCTCTCGGGGTCAAATTATAGACTCATAGCATAATAGCTGGGGTGTGAAGTCAAGAGATTTGTTTAGTACGGAAATAAATGAGTCTTCCCTGGTGCACTTGCTACTTACGCCTCATGTTATCATGTCTGGTAATTATGGTGAAACCGGATGAGAGTGATTCAATAAGCTGTCAATAGGTTAGCCCCTGCACTGGCCAGTCAGCCATTGAACTTGAGCCGGGATCTCTCGGAGCAGACGTGACCTCATCCATGATCTCAAGACACTGTAGGATCGGCCACATTACCAAATCAGTCGCTTACTCAAGTTAGGTACTTTGGTCAAATAGTATCCATTGGCGAGCTGTGGAGCGATTCCTGTCATATCGTCAGCCCTAAACCACATTGGCACTGGAGATGCAACACATCTGACATTATGCTTATTCCCACAACATGGGTACAGGCTCACCAACCATGACTATTGGCTAACGTGTTGTAATCCGACTTGTGTCGGAGTTGCGCATCCTCCATTACTGCAGTAAATACCCAGAAGGAAGGTGATTGTCTGACTGGGAGCCCGAGGGATAAATACTCGATGATCACTCGCTGAGTGAAGGGCTACAGCTTCTCTTCACTTACCTTGCATCGATCTCAACTTGTGACAATGAGTTTCCCCAAAGACCAGAAAGTCGACTTCCAGGTATGTATAGATACGTTTACGTATATCCACAACTCTCTGACTCTCAACAAAGACTTTCCAGAACGTCATAAATAACCAGTTGAGCTCCACTCCCGAAACCCGACGTGGTATCTGCCCCAGCACAGAGGAACCCCTCTGGGAGTCTCCTGTATCAACCCAATATGACGTTGATCGAGCTGTAGGCGCTGCGAAGGCAGCATATCCTGCGTGGCGAAAGCTATCGTGGGAAGAGCGCGCCAGCTACCTCGTCAAATTCGGAGATGCCATTGAGGCACATAAGCAAGAGTTTATTGACCTTCTAGGCCGTGAAGCGGGCAAACTGCCTCAGGCTAGTAGCTTTGAGCTCATGCTTGTTATGGAGCATGTTCGAGAGACGCCGAAGCTTAGGATCAAGGAGGATAAGCCTGAGGACAATGAAGATGTAGGACCCAAATTGCTTACAAGTCCGAGAAAGCGAGACTAACGATGTGTGCAGAGAACAGCTATTGTACGCTACGTTCCTCTCGGAGTCGGCGTCGGCATTGTCCCATGGAACTTCCCTATGCTACTTGGCATCGGAAAAGCATACCCCGCGATGCTAGCCGGCAACATGTTTATATGGAAGCCCTCACCATATACTCCATACTCAGCTCTCAAGCTAGCAGAGATTGGAGCTAAAGTCCTTCCTCCCGGCGTGTTCCAAGCTTTGAGCGGTGGTGATGACCTTGGATCTATGCTGACCGCTCATCCCGGTGTAGCCAAGATAAGTTTCACTGGCTCTACCGAGACGGGTAAGAAGATCATGGCGGCTTGTGCTGCTACTTTGAAGCGTGTTACTCTTGAGTTGGGTGGGAACGATGCTGCGATTGTTTGTGAGGATGTTGACATTCCGGTAGTAGCTGGAAAGGTATATCTCTCTTCACCTTGCCAGATGAAGAAAGTCCACTGACGAGATACTAGGTCGCATTTCTGGCCTATGTCCACAGCGGCCAAATCTGCATGAACATCAAGCGCATCTATGTCCACGAGAGCATCTACGACAAGTTCGTATCCGGAGTTGTTAAATTCCTAGAAGCCCTCAAGACTGGCGACTTCTCTGACCCTGAAGCCTTCTTCGGACCAATCCAGAATAAGATGCAGTACGAGAAACTCCAGCGTCTCTATGAGGAGATTGACAAGCAAGGATGGAAGCGTGCCTTTGGTGGCGCATCAACTACATCAGGCAAAGGGTACTTCGTACCACCTGTTCTGATCGACAACCCACCAGAAGATTCAGAGATCGTGCAAACTGAACCATTTGGTCCAATAGTCCCTATTATGAAGTGGCAGTCCGAAGCCGATGTCATATCTCGGGTTAATGCATCAGACTATGGTCTTGGAGCGTCTGTCTGGAGTATAGATGTTTCTCGTGCTCGACGAATGGCTGAACAGTTAGAGGCGGGTAGTATTTGGGTGAACACGCATTTCGAGGTCGCCCCGAATGTTCCTTTTGGGGGACATAAGCACAGCGGTATTGGCATGGATTGGGGAGAGGTGGGACTCAAGGGATGGTGTAATCCTCAGGCTTACTGGGTGAAGCATTCTGGTTGATGAAATAGATATTATGAGAGGAGGTCTATAGCTGCGTACACGACGAAATACAATATCAATGAGTGTTTGACTACTCGTCCTTCATCACCATAACAACAACCTTTCCCTTAGTTCGACCCGATTCAACCTTCTCCCAGGCCTCTTCAAAATCGTCCAGACCAACTACACTATCGATATGCGGCTTAAGTTGACCGGCCTCCAGAAGTTTAGTGATGATGTTCAGATCCTTACCGACCGGATCAATGACGAAGAAGCCGCTGTTGACCTCCTTCTTGACATCCTCCGGTCGATTCTGCTCAGGCACAGCGCAGACGCTGACAAGTGTTCCTCCCTCTTGAACTGCATACCACGTTTGAGCCAAAGAAGGCATACCGATACAATCGAAGACGAGGTCGAACTGTCGAGATGCAGGATCTTGGGCAACCCATTCTCCGATACTCTGGTTCTTGTAGTCAATCGTGTCAGCCGCACCAAGCTGTCGAACGAAATCAATGTTCTGTGTTCCAACAACTCCTGTGATAGTCTTGACTCCAGCGATGCGAGCGAGCTGAACAGCCCAACTACCGACTCCTCCAGCAGCACCGTTGATAAGAACTCGAACCTTAGAATTCTTCTTCCGCGCAGCTTCATCGCCACTGAGAGCCTCTGGATCCAAACCTCCCCTAGTGAACAATCCCTGGTATGCAGTAAGAGCACTAATAGGACTCGCTGCAGTCTCCGCCCAAGTCAAGTTCTTAGGCTTAATAGCAAGCTCAGAGACCCGCGCAAGGACATACTCAGCACCTGCACCAGGACGATTCGCTTCAATACGAGCATAGACCTCGTCGCCGGGTTTAAAACCGCTGTTGTCTGGGGCTGAGACGACGGTTCCTGCGAGGTCTTGGCCGGGAATGGGGATCTTGTCTCCAATGAACTCAGGGGCCCAGAGAGCCCAGTCAAGTTCGCCCTTGCAGGGACAAGTAGCGTGGACTTTTACGAGGACGTCTTGAGGATGGGTTGGGATTGGGATGGGTTGTTGGGATGAGAGGATGAGTTTGTGGGAGTGCTTGTCGGGTTGGAGGATAGCTTTCATTGTAGCTGGGAGATTGGATGAAGTCATTTTATGATGTGAATAGAGTGTTGTAAGATATGCTGTGATGATCTTTGATACGAGAGATGATGCTTGATGAGATGAGATGTTTGAGAATAGTGGCAGCGACACCGCAGCATATAAATACCAAAGTAGCTTTCAAGAAACCACTCAGTATTATACAATCTCCGTCTGATTCCGGAAACTGTATCTCTGCAAGTGTCATTCCCGAAGCCCGTCAGCGAAAAACGCCACTGAACGGTTTCCCGTGTATCGATTACCCGGATACCCGATGTCAGCCTGCATGTCAAGCGACACCAAAAAACCTGGTCTTTGCGGCGTCAGCGGCATTCGAGCCAATCATATACAATGACCATGTCCTCGGAGAAGCACTATCGCGTGTTTGTCAGCTCGCGCTCGGCTTGGTAATAACTTAAAACGCGAGGTTAATAATCGGATTGCTGATGATATAGTTGCAGGATTGAATTGGTAGTGGCTTGCGATTGGGTTCAATGTGATAGAGCACGATGCGTTCTAAAAGAGTCCGTGATCACATGTCTTGAACCCCTCAGGTGGCTTGCTTGGTTTGGCCAGGTATAATTGCTATAAAGATGTTTCAAGGTACACCAACTTTATTATTTTATTACTTGCTGCATAAATGAAAGTACGAAGATAGGTAATAGTTATCGAGCCTGCCATATGCTTGAACCACTCCCCATTGCTATGCTAGCTAGATCACCTGAATACTTTCTCAATGACCGTTTCCAATCCGGCGAGAAGGCTGAATCCGAGATACTGAGCTTGCAGTCTTTCAATTGAGGACAATGTTGTTTGCAACCACTGCACAATTTCTCGCCCGTTTCTACTGATATCCCCGAGACAACTGTCGTAGATTCACTTATCCGCCGAGACCTTTTGTTGTCCAAATACCTGCGTACCTCCTTTGGCGCCACTTTCTTTGCATCTTCGCCGTTCTTGTTCTTGATACTCAAGTCGCTATACCTCAATAGCACTTCGAGAACTTGTTTCTTGTTGGAGATGTTGGATTTCAGGGCGACTATGAGTGGCGTCGACCCATCTTGTTGCTGTGCGTTTGCGTCGGCAACCTTTTTGCCATGCTGATCTAGCAAGAGATACTCCAGCATCTCCACGTCTCCAACTCGAGCGGCTATGTGTGTCGCTGTCATGCCAAATTGATCTTGAGCATTGACATCCAGTGCCACGGCTCTTGGATCCTCGAGAAGACGCTCTGCAACGCGTCTTCCTTCGAATTTCGAACTCTGGCACAAGTGAAGACCTGTCTTACCCGTACGATCAGTCGCATCGGCCTTCGCACCCTTGGCGAGAAGAATCTTGACTGCATCGGTTTTGAGCTCAGAACATGCCAGGAGGAAGGGCGTTAGGTCCTGGCTGCCATCTTCCAAACGGACCTCGATATTGCAATCCTGCGATAACATCTTCTCCAACACAGTCATATTGTTTGTCTTGATAGCGTGGTGGATAGGTGCGGTGCCCTTCAACGCGCTAGGAGCCGTCTCACAGATGAGATCGCACCTGAAATTGGAAGCCTGGACCGGATAACCTTGTTCTTTGCACCAATCAACGAGTTCTTCTGTCACATCTTCTGGAGGCTCGTCTTGCATCTCTTCGACGCGCGAAAGGCCCGAGCCAAGCCTCGAAGATGGAGGCAATCCGTTCGTTTCTTCCAAGTCTAGAGCTATAGGTGCGATGCTTGCACCATCGCGACTCTCGTTCAGAATAGATGGGACGTAGTTGGAGTTTGATACCTGATGCCACGGGACATCGGCAATCATGTGCTCAGATTTGTCTCTCCATCTTCTGAATGCATAATGATAATTCAGGTCGGACTCATCTTCAGGAAAGGTGTTGCTTGCACCATGTGTACCTGTGGCATATTGAAGTTGCCTTATCGAACGTGACTCAGCGACTTGGGACCTTTGACGCTTCTCTGTCAAGATTGCATGATTGAGCAACGTTTCGAGAATTGGTCTCGAGAAGGCCTTGAGATCGGTGACCTCATCTCGCGTCTTCCAGTCCTCATCTCGCGCCTTATAGCTGATGTGCCTGCGTACAGTTAGCACCTCATATTCTTTTCAGTTTAGTAGCCAAACGTACAATGACAGCACCAGGAAGTGTATCAGCAAAGTCTCTTTAGACGAAGCAAGTCGTTCCTTGATACTCCTGATATCATCACTTTGGAACTTTCTTTGGACAACATACCAAGCCTCAAGCCGTTTGGATCCTTTTGCCTGAAGTATCACGTCGATACGGAGCTTGCCAGTCAGTAGTAAGAGGTCTTGGCGGATGGCCTCAAGAGTTTGGTCAATTGAATCACGACAGTCTTTCTCTGGCGGAGATTGTGGTACATTTGTGTCGAATAGAGCCCGGACTTGGTCGAGGTGTTTATGAAGAGACGAAAGGCTGTCTTGCATTATCTCTATATGGCAATTATTAGTTTTAACGACTCTTAAGGCTATGTGCCAGTGATCGCCCTAAGTTAACCTGCTAGCATCTTTACTCGCGTCTTTGACCTCATTGATGAGCTGAAAAAGTCCATTAGCTAAGTTAAAACAAAGCCCGGTAGCAGCAAGAGCCAGTCCAGCCGCATCTAGAGCCGCCATGGAGATTGCTCAATTGGAAGTAGTTTATCGAAACGGAGTTAGACCGAGTATAGTGTTGATACAGACGAGCGGAGCGACTTGGAATCAGGATATTAGGGCAAAGAGTGGTCTGGTAGATTGAAGAGAAGATGAGAGGGATGAGATGAGATGAGAACCTGGGGAAATCCTGGGGTGAAAGCGGGTCAGAAGCACAGGCCGTAACGCGGGGATGATATGACATATACAATGCTCCCTAAATAGATAAGGCAATGAGGCGACACGAGAATTCTTTGCGGCTGAAAATGTTTGCTTGCTCAGAGCCTGATTCTTAGAGGCCAAGACCCCAGACACATCCCTCTGGACCGCCTTGGCATGTGAGCAGTCATCTCAATGACTCGTTTGGGGTCACACAGCGCCAGAGCCTTGTTTCAGGTTGTATGCACCACGGCACGTATGAGGTTCTCATTGGTGATAATTGTAATTCCACTTTTGAAAAATCGAGGCTTTGCCTTCACCGGTCAGGTTTTTCAGCTTTCAGCTACCAGCTGTGGCGGTCAAGGTGAAACCCATGGCGCAAGGCAAACAGTAAGAGCGCGCTTAGAGCAACGGTAAAGCAGAGCCTCATTACATCTGTGCCGGTCGCAGAACCAACAAGAACTGCCGGGTTCAAACTGCAGAGGAAACGTAAGCTTAAAGATAAAAGATCTCCCCAATCCAGGCAAGGTTAACCCATCATCCTTTTCTTCTCTACATGTGAAGAAATTCATCAAGTTTTACCGTCCTTATCATCACGAGGAGCTTTTTTCACTTCATCATATTGTTGAGCTCATAGCCCAACATGGTATCTCTTAGACGGCCACGTCGCTATCACAATGCTCTAGGTAAGCATGTCAATTACCCCCCTCGTTCTGCGACCTGGACTGACCGTATCAGCCAACATGACAGAAAGGGAGCTCCACGCCGATGTCCGAAAGTTCTATGATGATACCTCCCAAACACTAACCGGCCTTCGACCCTATCCCACCGAACGAGAAGTCCAAGACGCAGCCGCGACGTGGCAGCAGAAAGACAATATCGAGAATGCCATCCGCGAAGCTATGGGAAAGGGCAACTCAGACAGCAACGATACTATGAACACAGTCATACCTCTCAACAATGTCGAGAAACGCGCTCTGATCAACGAGATTGACCATTCGTTCTCTGAGAACGGGATGTGGATGGTGATCTTCACCGTTAGTCTGAGCGCCTTTCTCCAAGGCTTTGTACAGAGCAGTCAGAACGGCGCAAATCTGTTTGCTGATCAGTGGCTTGAAGAGTCTGGTAGCCCCGTCAACTCCCAATTTGCGTATGCCAATGCAGCTGTGTACTTCAGCGCTGCTGTTATGTAAGTAGAGGTTTCTCGCAAGTCATGTCTTGGTAACTGACAATAACAGAGGATGTCCTCTGGCTGCACCGATGAGTTCACTGTTTGGTCGACGTGGCGTCATTATTGCGGCCTCGTTTCTCATCTTTGCGGCATCCGTTGGCTCGGCTTGTATTACGCTAAATAAGAACGCCTGGCTAGTTCTTGGGAGCATCAGACTGATCGGTGGTGTCGGCATGGGCTTGAAGGCAACTAGCACTCCCATCCTCGCAGCGGAAACAGCAGTTGGTTCGTGGAGAGGCTCTTCGGTTCTGTTATGGCAGCTATGGTATGTCATCCTTCTCTAACATCTCGGCGATACCATGAATGATAGTCTTACTTAATAGGGTCTCGTTTGGCATCATGATGTCTTTTGTTGTCAATATCTGTCTGAACCAGATTGATGACAAGAAGTTAAAACTACGCTTGATTCTAGCGTCTCCTGCAGTGTTTGCGCTTATGCTCATGTACACTGTCGCCAAATGCCCCGAGTCATTCCGCTACTACTTGATGCCGGGCTCCAGAAAGTATAGCCCTGAAAAAGCATATGCCTCTTTGTTGCGATTGCGCAACACCAAGGTAACACTCCCCAATGTTTCTCTTTGTATAACTTGCATTCTCCCTTCATAATCTGTACCATTGAATAAGATCTGATGCATGAGGCCATAGATCCAAGCTGTTAGAGACTTGTACTTGACATACAAGGGGATAGACAATGAGTTCGAAAACGAAGAATATGATAGCATCAAGGCCATCCCAAAGCCTCAAATTCCAGTGGTTGGAGCTATCAGTCACTATGTGCTACAGTACTGGAGAATCCTGAAAGTCCGCCGCCTACGCAATGCAGCTATTACAACAGGGATTGTGGCTTTGTCGCAGCAGCTTTCTGGGAGTAAGTTGATCAGCCCAGTTAATCGCCATGACTTCATTGACGCTGGTTAGTTAACCTTATGGCATTCTACGGTGGGACAACACTCGTCGGTATTGGGCCAGGCGATCAGCCATCAGACCACCAAATATCCAAGGCTATGCTGTACAACTTGATCTTTGGTCTGTTGAACTTCGTATTCTGCTTACCTGCTATCCACTCCATAGACGTTCTGGGAAGGAGGAAAGTTCTTCTCTTCACGATCCCAGGTATGGCCTTAACCTTGATGGCAGCTGCTATAAGCTTTAATACAGTGAGTGATAAAGCGAGGAACGAGGTGGTGGCCTTCTGGATATACTGTAAGTTATGAACCTATGGTACCGGGGAGAGTATCGCTTACATTTATAACAGTTCATACAGCGTTCTACAGCCCCGGAATGGGACCAGTGCCGTTCGTCTTAGCTGCGGAGAGCTTTCCGTTAGCTTTTCGTGACACCGTAAGTTAACATCTAGCTATGAGCGAAGACAAATAACCGACATAGAGAATAGGGCGCCTCCCTTGCCATATCTATCAATCTTCTCTTCGCCGGCCTCCTGGCGTGGTTGCAACCCCTACTGGTCGCCGGTATCAAATTTGGAGGAACCCTTGGGGTATTTGCTGGCTTGAACGTCGTTGCTTTTGTTCTCATATTTCTCCTGATGGAAGAAACCAGTGGCGTGCCTCTTGAGTCTCTAGGGTCAGTCTTTAAAGAGCCCAAGACGGAGTTGATCAGCTTCCAATTGTTTGAGTTTCTACCATGGTTCGGTCAGTTTATTCTTGGCAGGAGTAGTCTTGCCGAGAGACCTGAACGAACTGTCGACTTGAGTTCGAGCTCGGCGCCAGCTGCTTCGGTCACTAGCAATGATGAGGAGCAGACTTGGAACAGCGATGGTGTTGCAAATGGTGTGAGGCTCACGAATATGTCAGGAGGAAATGGAAGAGGCTGATACACCAGAAGGCTGGTGGGATTCCGAGGAGTGGGTAATTGAAATGGCATCTCATCGCATAGCGTTAAGCTTCGTATCTTATAGCAATTGGAGTTTCATGTTAAATGTAATGTCATAATAACCAGGAAGAGTCCAGTATGGAATAACAACTAGATAGACAAACAATCACTACCAGAATGCAATGAACTTAGTCTCAATACTCTCCCTCACTTCCTCCTTCCTACTTCCCGGCAGATGAAACAAACAATGATGAACCCCTCCCGCTATGTCACTCCCGTCTTTCTCACTCTCAGTATCCATAATCTTCACAAGCAGAACCTCATCTGGAGTCTGGTCGCTGATCCAGTACCACTTGTGCTTTGGATTAGCCCTGGTCAGCAGCACATCTGACTTGAATGTCCCATGCACCCCCGGCGGGTTTCGCCAGAAGCTAACGCCGTCTTCCTCATCAGCCGTCAAGTAGTCAACAAAGGCCATTGGATCCCGCTTGACAGGTTTTAGTGGACGCCAAGTAGTATACAAAGCCCATCGTCTGCCTTGGTAGTTCTTCGCTCTACCCCCAGGCAGCTCAGCAGCCTCATCGCCAGCCTTGACGATATCACCAGCCTCGTCAATGAGCTCTTGGCTCCAGTTGCGAAGAAAGAGTGTTCCATGCGCCGGATGGACCCCAGTCCTTATGGGGCTTTCGCACTGGGCCTTCCTCTTCACCTTTCTGGAAGCCTTTGGCCCTTGTGGTAGGCAGCTCATACTGGCCTTGAACAGTTTGACCGGCTCCCCCTTCCTTGCCGCCCTTGGAGGGCATGGGGTAGAGAGGCGCGAGCTCCAGCTCATTGAATGGAACATTACGAGACGAAGCAAGCAGGATCATGACCTTGTTGGCTCCAGTGACAGACTTTGCCAGTTCAATGATCTCAGGGTCATACACTTCCTTGCGGACGACTGGGTCTGTCCACGACGCGGGAGAGAACTGACCACTGATACGTGCTTGACAACCTAGAAGCCATTGCCATCTAGGGTGAATGATGAGACTGAAGGGCGGATATCAGTAACTCCTGCGACTTGCTGAGTGCAGTCTTCAAGCGTAGTGACGCCAGCGATTGGGGAGATTGGAAGAGCAGGTCCGCTATGGTAAACTATGGTAGCAGTGACATTCTTGCCAACTGGCGATCCAAGAGGAGTAAGCTGCTGAGGTATCGTGATAAGAGTGATGACGGTGATAGGTGAATCTGCGTTAATTGACAAATGATGCGTAAGAGGCAGAATGCCACGGTGGTATCTTACGTCCAACTCAAAGGCTAGTGAATGTACCAAATGTATAATCTTGTACCCAAGTTGCAAATGCTGAGTATCTACTACGCCTCCGTATCGTGACTTGGATCGGCCGGCAGGATACTCTCCTGGCTAGCATCTTCCGCTTATTCGGCCCGAAGTCTGTCAGGCCTCAATTGAATCTCTTTTTTGGGAAGATGGAAATGTAACAATGTAGTCTGCCGGACGTGATGGTTGTAGAAGCGTTTGGCTGATAGCCATCTATGTGGTCGCAATTTCCACCCCCTGGGTGTACCCATGGCATATGCATGTAACCCGCGTCAAACACAGAATGGCGAGCGATACGCCTCAAGCCAGCGATCCTCGACATCATAGCCCGTATCTCCTCAAGAATCTATCTCGGCGACCAGCTATGCCGCAACGAAGCTTGGCTCAAGATCACAAAGACCTACACCACGAACTTCTACACGGCATCCACGAACCTACGAATGTTTACTCGATCGATCCGTCCTCTCGCGCACTGGTTCCTCCCCGAATGCAAGAAGCTTCGTCAGGAGCGCAAAGATGCGATTGATATCATCACCCCCCTTATCGAGCGCCGTCGTGAGCTTCGACGAGCCGCTATCGCAGCTGGTCAGCCTCTACCCGTGTTTCATGATGCCATTGACTGGTCAGAACAGGAGGCAGAAGCTGCAGGCACAGGGGCCTCGTTTGACCCGGTGATCCTTCAGCTCACACTCTCCCTTCTTTCAATTCACACTACATACGACCTCCTTCAGCAAACGATGATTGATCTAGGTCGTCACCCTGAGTACATCGAGCCTCTTAGAAAGGAGGTTGTTCAACTTCTGCGTGAAGAAGGCTGGAAGAAGACAACACTGTTCAAGATGAAGCTACTGGACAGTGCTATCAAAGAATCTCAGCGTATGAAGCCTGGTAGCATTGGTAAGAACTTTCCTTCTTGTGTTGGGTAGCCGATATACTGCCCGGATTGACTTTGATAAGAGTGTTATTTTGAGTTAATAGTCCCCACAGCTGATGGCTTACATCACGCGCCTCGCACACGTGGTATCTCTGGGACCTTTCCGACAACTCATTTTGAGTGTAGCTGGGTGGGTGATGTTGCACAGCCTACCACTTTCTGGCTATCAACTAACCTTGGATGTAGATCATAGCGACTCTCCTGAAGGGTGGCTTCACAGTGAAACAAATCGATTGTGATGGCTTGCGCGGCTTGTCAACTATACTCATCGACGCATTAAGGAATGATAATGGGGTAATTGGCTTTGGTTAGGATGCCCGCCATTTCATCGACTGATCACAGAGACTGATCTATGATATAGCGCCCCATACAGCTGATGTCGATGACACGGCAAAAGCTCTTCTAGCGTTCGGCCTTGTCAATCATCCTTCCAGCCCTGATACCATGATCAAGGTCTTTGAGGGCAAGGAGCACTTTACTACATTTGGATCAGAACGTGACCCCAGCTTGACCTCCAATCTCCATGTGCTGCTGTGTCTCTTGAAGCAGCCCGATGTATCTCAATACCATTCCCAGATCTTGAAGAGCACCTTGTTCATCTGCCAATGGTGGTGGGACAGCGACAATCATGTCAAAGACAAATGGGTAGGTTCAGCCTCGCACCTATCAGTAGCACCTACTAACACTCACAGAATCTGAGTCATCTATACCCTACGATGCTTCTGGTGGAAGCTTTCACAGAACTACTTCATCTCATTGATGGCGATGAGCTTTCCAGTCTATTTGATGAGAATCTCAAGTGCAAGATTGGCCTGTCACTTTTTCAGGCTGTCCTACGTATCGTCCTCAGCCAAGACGATGACGGATCTTGGAGGGGATACCGTGAGCAAACATGCTACGCCATTCTAGCTCTGGCACAGGCACGCCAAGTCTGCTTCTTCACTCATATGTTGGACAAGCTACAGAGTTGCATCGACCGTGGCGTTTCGTGGCTGAAGTCCCGCAGTCTTCATTGTCAGGACCTCATTTGGACGTCAAAGACGGCCTATGAGGTTGGTTTTGTTGCTGAAGCATACAGGCTAGCGGCGCTGCGATCAGCAAGTCTAGATGTGCCCGTCACCATTATTGGCCATAGCCTTACCTCTGAAGTTCCATCACCCCAGTTGGAACAGTACATGAGGCTCGTACGCAAGACTGCTTTGTTCTCACCGCTGGATGAGTGGGAACTCAGGGCATCGATCGTTGAGTCTTCCTTCTTTGTACCCCTTTTGCAAGCCCAACGCGTTGAGATTTTCCCGCGGGATAAGATCGAGATCGATGAGGATAAATATCTGAGTATTATTCCTTTTACCTGGATTGGATGCAATAACAGAGCCTGCGTATTCCTATCTAATAGATGGCTCTACGATATGATGTACCTGTCCCTCCTCGGCTATCAGATCGATGAGTATAAGCTGTTGCTGGGCTGACATTCGGTGACATTTCCCTGCTTCGCCAGACTATAGACAAGATTATAGACGATACCGGGATAAAGTCGGCCAGGACCAATGGTATTTCGTATAATGGAAATGGTCTCAAGCATGAGTCACCCGATATTGTATAGGTTGAGGATACCCTTACACACTTCACCTATAGCGTCCTTAACTACAGAGATGTTTTAAGGTCTAGCTCTTCCGATCAAAACACTCTTCGCTAAGAGTTCAGAACGTTCATGCACGCCCATGTCATATAGATAGAGGACAACAGTCGCTTCGCCAAGCAGGCCTCTAGTGATGTTTTCTTTTCCCTAGAGTAATCTCACTACTAATGGGTTAACAGCACTGGGGGCAGCCATATCGCTTGCGTATACTCATTTGCCTTCTCTAACTGCCTCATGTTAGCGAACCTGTTTCAAGGTAGAGACACTTTTCCCTCTGTTACTCAGAAGTATTTCATTTCCTCTGTTATGCGTTGCGCTATGAATATGTGTCGTATTTACAATGACTTTGGGTCTATAGCTCGCGATAACGCTGAGCGTAATGTGAACTTGATGCACTTCCCTGAGTTTGCGGTATGTAATGGAACGATATAGAGTCTTTACGAGAGGAAGAAGAGACTTTCGCAGATAGGTATGTATGAGTAAGATTGTCTTGATTGTGCTTTGGAGGCTCTGGATAGACAGTCTCGGGATGATGCAGGAGATTGTGCTGGTTCTAAGGAGGAGAGGAAGCTCAAGATTGTGAAGCTGTTCTGTGATGTTACGGATTTGTATGATCAGCTTTATGTGATCAAGGACCTTTCTAGTAGTATGAAGTGAGGGGATAGTATTGAGCGGATGGTTTTACTAGCTAGTTTACTTGATGTTATGCTGTTTTAGTTAGTGCTCACTATATTGGAAATACACCAGGTCTTTCTTATGTGACTTATCTGGAGCTATGAATATATAGCTAACGGTCGCAAAGAAATTTAGCATTCTCCCTGACAATTTACGTTCAGTGATTCAGTAGACTAAACCTCTCATGCGTGTGCCATTTTCCTAATCAAAGTTTTAATTCTTTCTGCGTCTGTGGTGTAGGGTCGCGTATTTGAGCCATGTCCCCTTATGTATAAGGTGTGGCTACACTCGGAAAGCCTGATAGCATACCCCTGAATTACATCACCTGTATGTTCTGATATCTTGCAGGCTTCTATAGCCTGTCTCTGTGTAACTATATGCACGCCCAGCTTTTACATTTAACGCAGGCACTATCATTACAGGATGACATGTTCTACTTGCTGTCTTAGCGACTGATTGTGACTTATTACCTATGGAACCTTTGTTTACGCGTGACGCGGCCCGGTTATGTGTAAATATTGCCAGTATCTGGGCACTGGCGATGCCATGGAGACTGAAGTCGAATTTCGTCGATAGAGGAACAAGACTGCCCCTTACTAACCATTCGGCCACTGAGGCTTCTTCCATCTTACCCTGAGATTGAATCGCACTATGATGAATATTCTCATGATGACAAATAAGATGCTGGAGATGGCTGGCTCACGCATCTTGCGTATTGTCGTAGCGTCCGTGGTGGTTTGGGGCGCTACAGGACTGCTAGCTTTTGCATGGTGGATTTACAGAACGTTCTTCAATGAGAGAGCTCTCCCGTATCCTGTAATAGGCGATCCTCACGCACAGTCCTTGGAGGAGAACCTCATCCAGGGAATGTAAATGGTAAGTCTTCTCACTTTCACCTTCGCTCGTCTCTAAATCACACAGTACCGTGACTCACCCTTTGTCCTGGCTGGATCACGCCCACCACTGCTCATACTACCAATGTCCGTCTTTCACGAAATACACAACATGCCGAATGATTTCATCTCAATCATTGCAGAGCATGAAGACAAATTCCAGGGCAAGTACACCGACATCACTACCATCAAACCTGAGATTCCCGTCACTATTCGTCAAGATTTAACCCGCAATATGCCAAATATTATACTGGAGTTCCAGGATGAGCTGGCATATGCCTCTGAGCAGTGGCCCAGGACAAGTAATTGGACATCTGTACCATTGTACGAGATGATGCTAAGGACCGTGGCGCTTTTGAGTGGCAGAGCATTTGTAGGTCTGCCCTTATGTCGCGATGAAGGCTGGCTACAAGCCTCTATTGGCTACACTGTTCAATGTGTCTCAATTCGTGATCAGCTCCATACTTGGAGTCCTATGCTGAGACCAATAATCGGCCCATTCCTGCCCAGCGTCCGTTCAGTGCGAAAACACCTACGCTTCGCAGCGGAGATAATGGCTCCTTTGATCTCGCAAGTATTACAAGACGATGAAAAGCAACACCAAGCAAATACGGACCAGACTAAAGAACGAGGCACCTTTATTTCATGGCTTCTTCGGCATTTACCCGAGGAGCTTAGAACCCCAGAGCACGTCGGGCTGGATCAAATGCTGGTCTCGTTCGCTGCGATTCACACTACGAGTAAGTTACATGGATCAATATTTCAATCCCATGTTTCTGATTGTTTGTTTTTGATAGCCATGGCCCTTACCAAGGTCGTATGGGAGCTTGCAAAACGGCCTGAATGCGTTGAGTCGTTGAGAGCCGAGATTCAAGACGTCTTTGGACCCGATGTCTGTAGAGGAGCCATCCCCATCAACAAGGATGCTTTGTCAAGGCTCCAGAAACTAGACAGCTTCGTCAGAGAAGCTCAGCGTTGGTGCCCCTCGTCTTTTGGTATGCCTAAAACCACAATCTGAGTTAATGCACGGATACTAACTGAATACTTGAGTCACTCCAAGCAGGCGCGTCATGAAGTCAATCACACTATCAAACGGAATCAAGCTACAAAAAGGGACCTCCATAGCATTCCCCGCCCACGCAATCCAGTACGTCCTTATCCCTCCTCTTGTTATTGGCTACTCTACTGACTACCTAACAGCATGTCAGAGGAGACGCCAACATTGTCACCAACATTTAGCTCCGACTTCGCCAACCCACCCCCTCTCATCTTTGACGGGTTCCGTTACGCAAAGCTCCGATCTATTAAGGGACAGGAATCGCACCATAAGGCAGCCACCACAGGTCCCGACTATCTTGTCTTCAATAATGGAAAACATGCATGCCCTGGAAGGTTCTTTGCCCTATGTGAGATCAAGATGATACTCATAGAGTTGTTGGCAAATTATGATATTAGACTTGAGGGTGGAAAGCCAGGGCCCGAGCTGATGCGTGTCGGGACGGAGACCAGACTAGATACTGAAGCGTGTCTTGAGATAAGAAGGAGATGAATTCAGAGACACGATGAAATAGGCTTTTATTCTAAGCAGGAACATTAGTGGAGGCAATGTAGTGGTCCAGAGTAATTTAGCCGGGCAAACCATAGATATCTGTCTATAGGTTAGATCGCCACTAAGACTGTCAAATGGGATGTTTGAATGGGTTACATACTCAAACATTGTATGCGAAGAGGCATAATTATATTGAACAACTATAAGTAGTCGGCCATTTCCTAAAGTCCCGGTAGGGTCCAGTGAGTTCCGAAGTGTCGCCAATTTTTTAGGTAAAGGTCGAGTGGATCACTCAGATCAAAGTCGAGCCTTATAAACCGCGGGTCTGGGACACTGCGAAACACAGTAGTGCGAGCAGCCACGAAGTCGTCGTTGACGCTGAGAATAGCCTCATCTATGGCACGAGCTATGATTGCTAGAGCGGAATAGCTCGTCTCTTGATCTTCGTTACATGCTGCTGAGATCGTTGACTTATTGATCGAGGCAATGGGAAGAGCAATGGCGTTACCAGAGCTAGGGCTTACGGCATCGCTGGATATACGTCGGCGCCAATCGACCCATATCACAAGGCGCGCATCATCCGCAAGAGATGTCTCGGACGACAAACTTGCTATACGGGAATCGGTAACATGTGACCATGTAAGAGCAGCGAGACATGGGAATATTGAAGGTTATTGTTTCGAGTCGTTGCGTCTTGGGTATGGGAGTTTGTCTTTGAGACGACGGACAGTCTCATCATGAATCAGAAAAATACAGCCCGTGTTCTTCGGCGGTTGTTCTATCTTCAGAGCTCGAAACTGTGTTGGGCCGAGAGGAGATGAAAGAATTCAATACTCAGGACAAATAGAAAGTAGTTCGTTCAAGTCCTGAACTGGCGGCACGTGAGCAGCCACAACCGCTTCGTCGCTCAAACGGGCCGACGAAGTGCTGATCGACGTCTGTTTTGGATCCATGGTAGGTTCAGCAAATCTCCTGATGACTGTATCCATACGGCCAGCGTCGAAAATAGAATGATAACCATAGATACCAAGTAGCAATCCACCATCTATGAGACGAACATGTACTTCAAAAGCTGGAATTCCCTCTCGCCCTTCCTCAAGCGGATAGGGAAGATTAAAAGAGGAATCGACAAATGCATGCGCGGGAAAGCCTTGACTTTTGAGCTGACTGTATGTCCAGCTGAACGATGCCGTTTGGTCGAAGAACTTGAGAGGAATATCGTTGGCATCATTTGCACTAATGGCTAGATGGCCAGATGGGTTCGTTAAGAGGAATATTCTGCCCTTTAAATCTGGAAAATGTTTCGGTAATTCTGATAGCGCCGCTGTAAGGTGTTGCTTGAGGCGATCGATGTCTGTGGTCTGTCGGTCATGAAGGCAATACCATAGGCGTATATATGCCCTTGGTGCCATTTGGTCCCAGATATCCAGTGTGCGGCATTCCATTATCACCTCATATATGTCAGTCTAGAGGAAAGATTGGAACAGTTGCGACAATGAACGTGGTTGTCCGTGATGGAAGAACTTTCAAGGCTGGAAATTTCACTATGTTAGATTATCTTCTCTATGCACTGAGAAATGGACTGAACGCGTTTATGTAAGCATCGGGTTCTGTAAATAGTCAACGAAGAGTTATTCCCGAAAATAGTAAATAGTAATACAGGGTAGCTTAGAGGACTTTACAGGTATATAGAGCAATTCTCTTATCTCAACGCTATTATCTTAACGCTATAGACTTATATATATTTATTAATGTCTTTTATCTTATGCTGTTAAGGCTGAAGCCTCTTTTAAAAACTAAACCTTACTATATTAAGTACTATTTGTATATATTATTTTTACTTATAGCTACATAAACCATACCCCATTTAACTCCAATGTCTTTAATATTAAATCGCTTAATAGTTCTCTTGTCGTTCAATAAGATCTCTGCACACTTCCTTGATATAATCACGCCTTTTTTGCGGATTCGTTTCCTTGTCAAGAAACTTACTCGCAGGGTCAAAACGTTTCCAAACCTGTATGAACTGGTCATTGTGGGCTCTGCCTAACTTCTTGAAAGCTTCTTCAAGGACGTCGTATTCCGAGATCCTTTTGACATCCGACTCTTTGCCGAGGTCTACCTGAACCTGTCCATCTTTCCCTTGCTGTACCCTTGCAAGTGCGCTAGATAGAGCAGTGGCCTTGAAGCAGTGCGTTATCATAGCTGCTAGCCCGGCCGCCAAGGCAGTTGCAATGCTGGAGCCTGTCGATTCCTTTGGAGCTATTCTCTTGTCGGCGAGATACTGGGGAAGACTTCGACCCCCGGAGGTGTCCACGTTGACGCCAGGAAAGATGAAGTGATTGCCTTTTCCAGAGTGGCCCCATGGACTACCGTCATCGTGCGCGGCACCAATACGAAAGATGCGCTCTTGATTGTAGGCGGAAGGGTAGTGCTCGGTGTTGTCAATCTGGTCTGATGACGAACAGAACATGACAACCTTCTGATTGCACGCCCGTTCGAGGACTGCATCAAGCCTTTGCTTAAGTTTAGAGCCCTCTTCTGGCTTCGGGATAGTCCATGACATGGATATGATAGTTGCATTTCGTGCCAACGCTGCTTCTATAGCCTTCTTCGTTGTTAGCTGATTATAACTATGACAAGGGGGGAGTAACCATACATCTACTGCTGATTCGGGATCGATCGTAGGATCACCCTTTTCCTGATCGAAGCCTGTTTTCAAGCGGATAGAGTAGATACTCGCCATCGGACAAACCGTGAGAATCATGCGTGCCATCTCAGTGCCATGGCCCCTGGCGGAAATATAGTATTGCCCCACCGTGTCACCCTGGTAGTCAAAAGTTACCCCTTCGATTGCGCGTCGCGGGAAGTCTTCGTTGCAGTTCCCGACTCCATCATCGATTAATGCCACGACAACAGGCTTTTGCAGATCTTCCAGAGCTCTGTTAGCCTTGTCATCCATACCTACAACCTGTTCCTTGCTTTCATTGACCTGCAGCAGCCTTTTACGCGATTCGGCCGTTATCTCTGCCCAGAGCTTATTCATGTGGCGAGCAAATGTCTCAACGCAAGTGATCCACTGATGTTCGGTCTTGCGTGTGGGAAGCCCAGTTGCTTTGGTCGAAGTGGCAGTCGGTGTCATACCTTCTGACGGACTTATGGATTCCACTTTATCCACAATGATCTTTCGCGATGTAGCCAGCGTCATGCCTTCCTTCCCATTGCCTACCGCCAGTGGCGATTTAATTCCTGTAAGCTGCTGTTGCTCCATAACCTCGACCGTCCGTCTCAAGTTGGCGTTCTTATTCAGTCGGAATTCGAACTCGTTTATGTTCGCGTTTACCCACTTTGGTGTGTCGAGGAACTAAAAGCTAACATCAGTATGTCTACGACCAACGGTGTATGCTGTGGCAATTTCAGAACTTACGCCGGAGAGAGTAGGAATGTGAAGGTGAACTTTCTCCAGATTCTCAAGCTGTGGCAAGCCCTCTGGCTCACTCCAAGCCCTTAACACCGCATTACTCCCGCTCCACTTAAGAGTCACCTCCCTTAGCTGATTTCTGTCCGCCCTGTCCTCATCAACGCGATGTCTGCTATTTATACCCACCTGACAGATCACTTTTGGATCTAGATCAGTCTTTCGCCAATCAAGATGCTCGACGGCGATATCCCTCAACGACAGCTCGATTGACTCATCGCTGTGAGGAGGAGTCTCGTCACTCTCCTCGACTTCAACTTTCAGGATACGTCTGACCCCCTTCTTGTGTAGCCACTGAAAGACGTATTCCATGTCCTCTCTTCCCGCGGCTCTGGCCTTTACTGTATTTCGTCCCGAACGGGAAACCGACACGTTTGGGAACCTGACGTACTTCAATACCTCATCAAAGCGAATGCCATTCTGAGGACTGTTTCCGAATTGCTCCTCAAAGACTCTGCTGCTGATCTTCCTTGGGAGACCTTGATCCCCAAAACATATTTGCACATGTCTCTGGAAGTTCTTTCCGTAAAGAAAGGAGGTGGCCATTCTGACGTCCCTGGTTCGCATATAGTGCATTTTCAGTAGCATGAGGATCCTGGTTGAATTTCGTTTTAATGTCTCGTCGTCCAAATTACTCTTCTTTGCCCTCCCCGTAGATTTAGATCCTTTTTCTTTGTTTACATCCTCCAGCTGAATGCTAAAGTTCTCTGTATGAACTCGTTTGATTGAAGTGTTTGGCGATCGGACAGAACCTTCCTTCAAGACTAGCATTTCTAGCTCACCCCGACTGGCCTTCGGGTCTTTGGACTCCTTTGTACGTTCCTTTCCATCCCTTTCGTATTTACTGTCTTTGGCTCCCAACATTTCTCTTTCTTGCCTTTTAAGCTCTTGCCGTCGTCGTTCATTCTCATCCAGCTTCGTGATCTCGGGTTCCTTCTCCATAATCTCACGCTCTGTAACCTTGGATTTTGAAGGGCGATCATCGCTACTGGGCTTAGATTTCGGATCAACCTTTTGGCCCTTTTCTTTGACAGGTGCAATTGAGGACTTCGCGTCTTTTCGGTCTTGATCCCCTTTCTCAAAGTTTGGCCGTCGTTCCTTTTTCTTATTCGCCGTCTTCGACTTTTCATTGTAGGCCCTGACGGTCTGTTGGTGTTCCTGGTACACAGAATATTCAGTAGTCCCTTCATCCATGCTGTACTTAAGATCAAGGAACGTCTCCCGCGCTTCTGTATAGTCCGTTCCTTTGATGATATCCAAATCCCTCTGAAGCAGAAGCTTCACTATTTCAACACGGTCATTGCTGCACTGTTCATAGCGAACGGCGTAATGAAAAGCAGTCTTGCCAGACTTGTCTCGGATGCCCAGGGCTGCGTTGCTAGCATGTTGGATAAGTTTTGCAAGGACATCATCCTTTAGCCCCACCTCCATTGCTTTGATCAAACAAGTCTTTCCATTATCAGAACTCTTCATTTCTATGGCCGTTCTAATGTTTTGTTCGGCAGAAGCTGTCAGCATCGCCTCAACCAATTCCATCTTGCGTTTTCTAGGCCCCATCATCATCATGGCTTGATAAAGTGGATTCTGCCCTCGTGCATTGTATTGCAGTAGATCAGGAGCTGCAGACAACACCCTCTTAATCAAAGGCGTAATGTTTTTAACCGTAACCTGACCGGCATTGACCATACCCACGATTATGTGGAGAAATGTTTCGTCCTGTTCGTCTTCATCGTATTCGTCATCGGGTTGTGTCAAATCTCGGTGGTGAACCTCGTAGAAATGGTCCATCTCCTGGTCAGATGAACGTCCATCAAACACCTTCACAATCTGATGTTTCAATTTCTCCACCTTGTTCTCGAAGTCATCTTCACCTTCTGAGTCGCTTTGATCGCTCCCAGACTCGTGAGGGACGTGCGTTTCATGCCAATGCGCCATCACTAAGCTTTCAAGTGACAGGAAGAACGATAGGCTGGATAATAGCTAGAGAACAATTTCTGTAGGCTGTAGGCTGTATCTAAGGCATATCAGAGTGAAGAGTGTAATGAAAGTTCATTAAAACTGGTCCCGACAGAAGGCAGTGCTAAGTAGGATGCCTTTGTCTCACTTTACGGATGAGATGACTTCGCAAGTACCTCATTGTCAATTGCGGTACTAGGCAATGTGACTTCGACCCTTGATAAGAATACGCGTGACTCAGTTTCTGCCAGGGTGGCTTGTGTGATTCCGATCCGGTATCATATCATTTACTTCCAATTGGTCTCTTTAGGCGCTGTGTGCCCTCCATGTCAGCTCGTGTTATGCGTGCCAAGAGGCACGTCGGTAAGCCGGGTCACTGCTTTTTACTTCAGCCTGATGCTTGAGGAACTCTCGGTTACGGAGTAGAGTGGAATACATTAGGTCAACTGTTGGCAATTGATGTCTAGATCTCACAATGCGATCAAGGCATGAGCATTCCAATACCTTCTTCCGACCGCAATATGACGACTTCCCCAAGAAATGCCACAGATATGTCTCCTGCCGAGAGCCATGCCATGAATGCCGGCGCAGAACATATCCAGGCTATGAAAGTCTTTGACATCGAGATGTCTGAAAGCGGCAGTGGCGGATTTCACATCAAGAACAACCCTCAGCATCCTTACCAGCGCTCTCAAGTAATTCAGAGAACCGGGTCGGGCGTTGACATCCGATGCACCCTTGTCGATGTTACCCACGGTGCCATGTCACGAGAGAGTGACTTCTGGGCAAGCATCCTTGTTTTCCAGTTTCGGTTCGATCCACAGAAACAAACCCGGCGCATCTGCGAAGCAAGTATCGAGCTCACATTCGACGTTGTCGACCTAGAAAATGAGCTCCCAGAGGTAGATGCCATATCATTTGACGGCAACTATAGCTTCCTTCCCAGCACACGATCTGAAACTCTTGTGACTGGCGCGGGAGTGGGTGCTGGAGCCAGCTTTGGAGCAGAATTGAATGCTTCATTGAACTGGGAGAAGACTATTACTCACGAAATTTCGACCGTTGCCACCATCAACGGTGGAAAGCTCGTGAAGGACAACATTGGCTTTCACAGGATCGCCAAATGGACCCTTCTTGAGGATGAAACGAAGAAGAGCGGGGTCCCTGCTTCCATTCAAGTGGCTGTGAGGCTCAAGAGGAGGGATAACGCGGTTTACACCTGCATCCCGGAATTGAAATGTAAGGCAGATAAGTGGACTTCAGTGAAGTCGTTCTTTGGCAGGGTACCGGAAGATGACCCCGTCCTGTTGAAGCCGGATCTGGAAGCCACCAGCATGCTCAAAGGGTACGACGCAGAGGAACTGGGCAGTATCGATCTTGAGACCCTAGGCGACGTCACTGTTACAACTATGATTGAGAATGCTATCAAGTCACAGGCAGTTTAGTTATCGGTGGTTGGTCATTGTATCCATTGGCTGATGCTCACATCACGCGCCTCCCACGACCCCCCCTGACCACAAATGCAATGTGATACTGTTAGACGTAGCCTCTGATTGGACCTCCATGTGACGGCGACGCATAAGCTGCAGACAAGCTGAAACTGTCTGAAAGATGGTCAAGATTACTCTAAAGTGCCTGCGTGTATATCTTGCTGTGATCTTCCATATCTCAAGCGAGCCATCGCGAATTGGCTGCGCTTCAGTCAGTTGAACTTAAGCAATCTAAGGTCTCTTCAGGCTTGATTCGTGTATTCATTTTGATGCAATCAGCCGGTTATCAAGTCAATTGATATGGGTGTGTTCAGCCGAGTCTTGGCTGAGGTCGTTGCAGCAGCTGATGCGGAATTTATTCTCTCATGAAAAAAGTTGGAGTGACGACTTTGCTATTTTGTGGGTATCAAAGCCAATCATATCAATCAATAACTTTCGTCCATGTCAAGTTGGACTGAAGACGCGTAATGTTCTGAATATGGATATAGATTAGACCATCACCTGTTGTGTAACCCGAACACGGCCCGGATAACTCACTATCCGAGCTTGGCATCTGCAAAGATGACCTGATCCGCCCGGCTTGAGTGCTAATCGTTTTCAGCCCCATGTCGATCCATAAGTACCAATGAGGCACTTAGAAGTATTCGGAGGTACTTACACCAGTGCCACTTATCTTGATCGGCGGAGTAGCGATGGATGACTCCAGCCATGCGCACGTCTGGTGTACTCTGTCGTTTCCTTCTCACTCTGTCTAGGCGATCCTAGAGGTAACCCATCTTGTCTGACCACTTCATTGTCATATTTCTTTTTCTCAATACTGTTCCACAGGCTTACAACATGTCGGAACCAACTCCAGATCCATTGGCTATGTCACCTTCTGCAGAAGCTGATGGTGATGAAGAAAGCCATGGAGGTTCAGGGCGCGATACGGTGGAGGAGGATACTGTTGATGGTAGTGAAGGGGACGATGAAATATCTACCATTTCAACCGAATTATCGGAGGTTCCTACTGTCGATCTTCTCAATCTTTCACGTCCAGCTACCCCAGAATTTATTCCTGGAGACCCTCCTGAAGTCGGTTCCTTGATTCGCGCTTGGGGCGAGTCTCAATATGATGACTACGAGTAGGTGATTCATCTAAGAGTCATAGGTAAATGACAGATTTTGATTCGCTTAGTGTCATTGCTGTTCACGGCCTCCGCGACGACAGAGCTACTGTCTGGAAGTCCAAGACTGGGAAAGCATGGATCCAAGACAGACTGTTTATGTACACGTCTATTCGGCAATTGGACTTTTCATATGCCACAGATGAATGTGCCAGGATATATCAGTCAGATGGCATAAAGTTGGAGGCTCGAAGGTTGCTGAGGCTTTATAGCCACAGCAGAAATGCCCTGGCACCTGTGGGTTCCACCCATACTTGCATGGAAGCCTGGCGCTAAATGTTACTCAAAGACTGAAACTCGCCGCCCGATTATCTGGGTGTGTCACGATATTGGTGGGACCATAGTAAAACAGGTTTGTTTACCGATTCTATCTCATGCTTTACCTGCAGAAGTATCTTACTCGCTCACAGGCTCTTATCGAAGCCGCCCAGGCAACGTTCCGACAAGATTACGAAAGTATTGAGGAATGGGAACTTGCGAAGGAAGCATATCTTAGTGTCTCCAAATTCACGACAGCGATTGTACAGTTCCTCTGATACGTCTTTACTCCTACACACGCTAATTATCCTTGCTCAAGATCTTTCTAGGCAGCCCTCACAGAGCTCAGTCCATTGATATCCTGGAAGATGAGTTGCATAACTTGATGTCTCTTCCAGGTCCGCAGTTTAGAAGAGGAATCACAAAAAGTATCAAGAGTTTGGCCCGCCAAGTGCACAATACCAACGTTCGAGCTCTTGAGAGTAACTTCTTTTCGCGCTTTCACAGCATCCAAGCATATTACGCACCAGGGATTAAAAGAAATCAAGACGTTGAGGAAGAAGATGCCAGTGAATCCGATGCTAGAAGCAGATCAGACGAGCCACAACCCAAAGAGGGCACCTCGGAAACCCTTGTGGATCCTTCAATGGTCCCCGCATCCCCGTTTAGCCCCTATACATTGACTTCAGGTCACTGGATGGAAGTTGAAGGTCAGTTCAAACAGGACATTATCAATCACGAAGATCTTGTCCGAGGTGACGAAGGTGTGCCAGAAGACAAAAGCTGGTTGACTGGTGTTGCGTCTCGGTTTGTCCCAAGATGGCGTTGTAAGTTATTCTGGCCTACTTTATTTCCGTAGCACAATGCACTAAAACCTTCAAGTTCTATGTTTTTCGAATGTCCAAAACACAGAGCAAACATCCATTCTAGCCATAACACCGCCGACAAGATACCCAATTGCTCATTTCTCTCCACGCCTGCATGAAACACCTCCATTCTTGCTTCAAGATGAACTAAAAGTGTTTCACCGGGGATCAGGCCCACGAATCATCTATATTTATGGGCTAGGCGATCCAGCTCGTACGGCCATGATATCACAGTACTGGCAGAGACTGGACGAGGGTCGTCTGAGTGACTGTATAACGACTGTCTGTGGAGATACTTTTTATTACCAGTTCGAGAAGTTTGACAACCGAAGAAACACGATCCGAAACATGATTCTAACTTGGATCAATGAGATCATGTGGTCCAGTAGTTTCATGTCCTTCGCTGCCAAATCGGCTTGTTTCAATCTATCAGACGCATTTAGGGACTATCATCCCTGGTCGCTTTCTGATCTCTTCAGGCTTTTTCAGGATATGAGAAGAAGCGCCGGTATATCTGGGATGGTAATCTTTCTCTCTTGCTTTGATGATTGCGTTGAGGACGAGCGAACATGGTTTCTCAAAGAGGTGCTGGATGAGCATGGCGGTAATGATACGGAGTACCGTCTCATCATTTCGACCAGTGGCGCTGATGGCCTCCTGTTGGACTCAGTCCCGAGTTCAGGCACTCTGTGTCTGACGAATATCGCACAGGAGGTTGTTGGATTCGCAATGGATGAGATAGGCCTCCACGCCAGCGGTTTAGGCTCATCTCTAGAGGAATTACTCCGTCTGCGTCCAGCTCTACGAGGGTGCAAAGAGCTACTTGGGACTTTGATTGAGGAGTGCCATGATTCTCCATTTCTTGGTTATCAAATCCTGAACTGGCTTGGTCGCTTCGGCCGGGGAATGCCAACTGCTACTATCGCCGCTGCACTGAACAAAATGCAACCAGTAACCCCCAGCAGCGTCATTAGTACCGTGATGAACAGCATTCCGTTAGAGAAAAGGAATTGGGCAGCTCGAGTTTACCAGTGGATGGTATATGCTCTTGAACCCTTAACAACCGGTGCTATGGTTCACGCTGTCGCTGCAGTGACAGCTCCGTTGGACAGCATTGTCCTTGCAGATATCGACCAGGAACAGTTTCTCAAAGACCTGGAGACGCATTTTGGAGGCCTAATTGTCTTTGATGGTCGAGACCTGAAGCTATCTCATGAGTCATTTTACGAAGCTTCTATCACTGGTGTCCAAGAGTTTATTAATAAGAAGCCTGAAGCAGTCCATGGTGCCCTCGCCAAAGCTTGCCTAGAATACCTAAGCCACAGCCAGGTTCAACCACACTATCAACGACTTGCTGTCGATAGCTATGGCGGTGACGGCCCAAAACGCCCACTGTTTCTACCCCGTGATGATCTGCTGGAATACGCGGTCCAGTACTGGCCTCAACATTATCGACTTGCAGGATCAGAGCGGCCTTTCCCAGTCGCTATTGAGTTCTTCAAGGAGGTCAATGCGTATAGAAAGTGGGCGGAAGCTTTCTACCTGTTGTCCAACCCTTTTACTCGTATTGAGCGCAGCTATCTTTCTACACTGCCTATCATATCAGCACTTGGCTTGGAGGACCTGATCCAGGAACATATCGAACAGGCACAAGACTTCGAGCTGTTACATCTTGACTACTGGCTATCTATCACCGAAGCAGCTCGACATGGCCACCTGGATATAGTTCGTACATTGCTGGCTCGCGTGCAACCAGACCAACGCGGCCTTCAAGACGCCATCTTCTGGACGTCAGTGACAACATATCATGACGTCTTAGCCCTCCTCGTTGATTATACAGCATCAATCGATGACTTTCAATGGCCTGAAAGCCTTCTACCCAGAGCCGCATTTGCACGACATGATATTCTGATATCGGCACTGCTAAAGAGTCAAGTCAACCTAGGAAAAGACTCAAAAGAGCTCGCCATCGACGTTGCGATCAAGTGGAATCGCCCTTCTTCTGCAAAAGTCCTGTTGCAATCCTTTTCTGACGTACCTCAAAAGCCTACATATGGAGCTACCTATCTTGATCTGGCAGTCACTCTATGCCGTCCTGATATTGTACGACTTCTGATCGACATGGGTGCCAACTTAGATGACCGGGAAGACGATGGAATAGCGGTTGTCAACAAGTCTATCATGTCATCAGATAGCAAGTCACTGGAGATTCTTATCTCGTCTGGGGCAGATTTCACATCTGGAGACTTTGGGACCGACCTTACCACTATCTGTCCAATCGCTTATGCAGCTGATCGCGAGACGTCGGGCTGTCTCCACATCCTTTTGGAACACAGCATGGGCCATCTCGGAAAGGTAGAGAGAAACCGTATTTTATATGCCATCTCCTCTGCCTCCCACCAGATCGACAATTGCCGACTGCTGATGGACAATGGGGCCGATCCGAACCAGACCTTTACTGACAAAGCAATGCTGTTCATTAAGGTTCTCGAAACCGACAATGTAGAGTTTATCAAGTTGTTCCTTGACTATGGAGCGAAGCCTGACTCTTATGATTCATGGGAGGGCGGCTCATACAGAACACCTTTGACACATGCCGTTCACTGCAATTCGTTCAACGTGGTGAAGCTTCTCATCGACTATGAAGCATCGCCGAATTACTGTCCATACGGATCTGAATCTGCCCTTCAGGCCGCTGCTTGGCAAGGTAGTGAAGCTACCAGGGAGGCTGAGTTATTGTTAGATCGAGGTGCAGATCTTGATTGGGTCCGCGAGTCTGATGGATGGTCACCTCTTCAAACTGCATATGACTCACCAAAGCTCGTGAGACTCTTTTTGAAACATGGCGCAGATGTTGAGAAACAATGCGACTGCGGAACTGTATTGATGATGGCAGCTAGATGGGGGTTCATCGATACTGTCAGAACCCTTATCGCACATCGAGACCCCCAGCCGGACCTTGACGCTCGGTACACGTATGAGAAAAATGACGACTATGGCGAAACTGCTGCTAGTCTGGCATTCGAGAAGGGCCATTTCGACATTACTAACCTTTTGTTCGACTCTGGTGCCAGCGTAACCGATGGCGGCAATGAGAATGGCCTATTCCTTTTGGATCATGACGTTGGGAGCTGGCAGGTCAGCGAAGCGGTTAGGTGCATAAAAACCTGTTTGGAACGTGGGGTGGATCCCGGTACAGTTGAAGAAGATGGAAATACACATCTTCATAACCTTGGAGCCTCTACGCCGGCGCCTGTCATACAAGCTCTCATAGACGGTGGAGCACCAATAGACAAAGCCAACCAAGCTGGACGAACACCCCTCGCAGTCGCTGTAGAGTGCGGCAACCTGGATGCCACGAAGTTTCTTCTACTCAAACATGCTCGGCCTGATGTCTGTGTTCCAGAAGTGGGCAATCTCTTATTCCTTGCATGTAGGGCACATGAACAACCCGCTAGAACAATCATCAACATTTTGAAGCTCCTTATCGAAGCGAAAGTCGACCCTCACGTACGTGGACCGGAACCCGATTGTCGATCCCTACTGTATGCTGCCATGCTCCATCCGAATAAAGACGACAGACAGAAATTAGTTGAATATCTTGTTGGGGATGTCAATGTGGATGTCAATGGGACTGATGGATCACACTTCCATCCGGTCATTGTTGCTGCAGACGAGCAAGATTCTTCATTATTCGAATACCTGCTTCGGCACGGTGCCAAGGTCGGAGTTGCTGATAGTTTAGGACTCTCTCTACCTCACTACGCAATCTTTATGGATCCTGGGGAATCCAGGATTTATAGCCTCCTCAAAAAGTCCAATGCTGACTTTCGAGCGCCTGATAAGTATGGACGAACTCCTCTGCATTTTGTCGCTGCTCTGGGCTATAGAGGTGATATAGAATGGCTTCTCCGACATCTTCCAGATCCTGATCTCGAGGTCAAAGACAGCGACGGTTGGACTCCGCTGATGTGGGCATGCAAGCTGGACGCGACCAACTCCCTCATGGTCGAGTGGCTAATAACCCGAGGGGTCGACTATTGGGCCAAGAGTATCGATGGTGTTTGGTCTGCACATAAGCTTGCTTGTTTTAGTGACATGGACCAGGAAACCCTCGAGCTCTTGCAGCCACCTGAATCAGGGCGTGAGCGAGTAGTTGCTGGCGTTACAGAAACCTGGGATCCTCTTTTCCATCAGACCGACCCCGGGACCAAGCATTCCAATGTTACCTGCAAAGGTTGTTTGATGGTATGTTGCACACACGATCGTCCCAAGTGATCATACGTTCGACTGCTAATAGACTTGGGTTGGACAGCCTATTATTGGATCCAGGCAGAAGTGCACTACATGCGACTTTGACTTGTGCTTCAAGTGCTTCCCTCATCGCCGAGACATGCATGATTCTGAACATGAGTTCAATGAATTCATAGGTACTGATACTTCAGGCGAT
The DNA here is from genome assembly GCA_021223625.1 of Fusarium sp. HKF-74. Taxonomy (NCBI): domain Eukaryota; kingdom Fungi; phylum Ascomycota; class Sordariomycetes; order Hypocreales; family Nectriaceae; genus Fusarium; species Fusarium sp. HKF-74. Next base: position 639,361 of record JAJFAS010000008.1, on the reverse strand, counting down.
GTTTCCCGCGCACAATCATCGGGTAGCGACGATAGGAGGTCTACTTCGAGCGAAAATAATGATGAAGATGATATTATAGTTAAAGAGAGCTAGGAGAGTGAAGAGGGAGGTGATGACCATAATGATTGAGACATTAACCACAACTACAAGGTAGACAGTACAATGCTATGTAGAAGTGGCTTACTTCTCTTATACAATCGCTTATTAAGAACAATGGTGGCACTACAGCTGCACCTAATGATATCTATAGATTTATGTCTTTGCCCGTTTGTACCATTAAGAAGAAACTGTTCGAGTGATGCTCGCGATGCTTCACATAGATGATGATTGATATCATGTGCCTCTAAGACTGCACTGAAATGTAGGTTTGAAGGGTTGATTATGGGAGTCTCTCCTTCATCTAAAGTATAAGTCCTCCCATTTCCCGTCTGCCGCATCTAACAATTCCCCATCCATGATCCCGTGCACATAAGCTTCCCCAACGATTGAGTAACACTTTGGCCTTTCCGTACTCACTCTCCGGACAACGAAAGGTACACGACCGCCAGAAAGAAGAACCACTTCGTCACCTGGTTGAGAAGACGGGTGTGCGAGACCCAAATAACCGCCGCTTGTAAGAAAAAGTTTTCTATGCCAAGAAACATGGTGCATAGTACTTTCGTAGAGCCCGCCACCATCTTGATCCAAAGCCTCCTCCACGCGATAATCCCCTTGTAACACGCCAAGAATTGAGTCGATACCAGGTGTCAAACTCGGGCTCTCCACGCCTGCATCGGATGAGTTCGCGAAGTGCGCCTGGACCCTTTCCCGAGCTTGCAATACAAACGCGGCGAACTTGGAAACCCAGTCTTCGGCCACGGGGTAACAGGTTGTTCCAAGACCAACATTTCCGATCAGTGTGCGCCAAAAGGCGTCTATCATAGAAACAGACTCGCCCTCGATGCTCGGGTAACCTGCATTGAGATCGACCATACTCACCCACTTCTCTAGCGTGCCGTAGATCGACTGCTCTGCTATAGGAGATATCTTGGATATCCTGTCGACTCTGTATGCTGGCAACCTGAGGGTATTTGGGACAGAAGGCGAGTATTGTATACTGACTACTCGACCCACCGCAGCGGCATACAGGGTCAGTGATTCAGGTCGCGGTGGCATACAGAGAATAGAGGCAACCTGATGGACGCTGTAATCCGGAACCCAACTCGGAAGCTCATGAATCTGCCGAAACTTCACATCTTCGACACCCGAAAGGATGTCCAGTGAGCCTTGACATATGAGGTGAAGAGTGACATCTCGAAAGACTTCGACAACAGACTTTCGATAATTTGGTCTAAGTGCCAGAAGTAGCACTTCTTTCCTCCCGCTCTCAGATAGATTTATGAGAGCGAATATCTTGTCCACTGGCTTAGTAGCTTTGAAGCGCCGCGTCGATGCCAACAAAAGATCCAAACTCTGATGCTCTCCCTCCTGATGTCGCATACGGCAATTCATCATACCGGTAATGAAGCCCGCTGCACCAGATACCTTGTACATATCATGGAAGAGCTTGATCCATGAGCTCTCAACGAGGAAAGTCGCAGCTCTCCCGACAACGTCGAATGGAAGCATCAACAGACCGCAGAATATAGCTGGATTCCGAGATACTGCGACCTCTTGGATGATCCAGGCTCGCTGAAACGCAGATCGCGATATAAACTGCATGAGAGAGCCCCATATCGGGTTATTGTGCATTGGTAGGCCGATTGCCGTCATAAAGATGGGGTTAAGCAAAGCGCTTATCCCAGGGCGAGAACCTCCGGACTCGAGTAGATGTATCTCCAGGCGATCTAAGGATGATAGAAGATCAAAGACTGTTTCTGTGTTATCTCCCGGCTCGCCGATCCAAAAGAGATCCATAGAAGCACGCTGGTAGATCTGACACATCTGCCCTATTTGCTGAATGCACTCGTCCGTGTCATCTTGGTTGATGCATATCTGATCAATCCAGATGATCCGCTCGCCTGCTGTTTCGCGGTAATTTTGGAGAAAGTTCCATAGATTCAGGCTGACGTTGAGATATTTGTCGTTGATCAACACAGGCCAGAAGGTCTTGGGCAGACTCTCTTCGTGCCATGTATAGGATAATGCGATGTATCGGGGAGGATCTTGTGCAGCGAGATCAGCATCAAACATTCTGCAACGAAGAATATCTTGTCCGCCGGCGGATAGGATCTGAAGTAGACGAAAGCTGGTGGAGCTCGTGAGTCTCTGGTATGTTAACCTTGGTACTCCTGGAGGAACTTCAAGAGCTTGATTGTCCGCGCTCGGAAAGATCTCTGATGCGCTGATAGGCTCTCTTCGAGGTGTAGATTGAGATGCCATGGTGATAGACCTGCTTAGAGACTCTTGTGACTAGTTCTTCCACACGACTACACAACATGCTTATAGATTTCCTGGTTGGTTCAGTGGGTCAACGAGAGCTCCTTATTTACCGCTGTGTAAGAGGAGATTTGTTCTCTTCTTTACATGGATTTTTAAGGACATAAATTACAACGCAAAACACTGCCTCTGACAAGGCATACTCTTTCTGCGCATATCTATAATACCAGGGAGTGAGATAATGCCTTACCCCGCTTTGCGATATTGAACTATTTGCTACTCAGCCTCATGACTGCAGGCTTATCATGATAGGCTCTATGTGACCAGCCGAAGTCCCCGAATCCTGTCCGAACCGCTAAATGAAGCACGTTCGGTCGCATCTAATAGCTGACCGAAGTTTTGATCTGAAAATATTGAAATCACTTACAGAGTGGCATCTAGCTGAAGAGAGGAGGAGTTATGAGAACAGGGCATAAGGCAAACAATACCAATCTACTTTACCTATAGAATCTATTATTAATAGTACCTGAGGCATCTACCTTATCTATCAGCCGGGCCGTCCGGGCCGAGACGTTTATTAAGCAGGTACTGTTAATATGCCTATATCCCTTTTAATACCTGTATATCTTGACTGTAAAATAATTCAGGCTATTTATAAATTTATATTATTCAACCTAGTTAGACAGGGAAATCGAACTCCGCTATAGGACTATATTATATATACTAAACTATATAAAAAGGGGCATATTTATAAAGTTAGATAATAGATAAAAGTATAATTTATATAATAAAACTTCCTAAATTTGCTTTGAAGATTATTTAATAGTAGCTAGTCTATAAGTTTATAATAAAGACTGCCCTGTAAGTAGGAACTTTAAATACTAGATATTTAGTTATTTCTAGTAAGAATACTCAAGCTACCTTAGTTATTATAGAGGTAATAGAGTAAAACCCTATACTTAGCACTCTATAGATAAATTAAACTTTTACCCTGGAACCGAGACTTCTGGCTGTGTTATAGTCTGACTATAGGTAAGGGCCAATAGTCATTATCTGTAAACAGTTATGCTATTTCTCCGCTAATCAGTTACTTATACTACCCCCAGAGATCAATACTTAACTAAATTCTAACATGGATATAAATATTGAAAAGATAAAATGTCTCTGCGGCAATACGCGAGGTACAGCCAATAGGGTCTTATAATGAGAATAACACAATATAATGCTTATTTTTCAGTATATCATATATAAGGCGTTATATACTATACTAAAAAACACAATAACTTTAAAAGTAAGTCTTAAAGTTATACGGCGCTGCTGCCTTTAACCTTATGATCTAACTGTTAGTAATAGATTGGATCAGGCCGCAAGGCAACACAGAGCGGTACGGGAACATAAATTGAGGGTAAACACAGATAATGAACACTTGGATGGATATAAATATATATACAGAGCCCAAGACTACTGATATTTATCTTTAGTTAACTTCAGTATAAAACTGGAAAATCTGTCTTAAATAAACCTATCTAATATTGTTTCTCAAGATCTATTTTACTTTTATAAGTATATTCTTAAATTTTCTATTTAAATAAAAGAAGTCAACACTGATAATAGACAAGCAAGCCATGAAGCTCCTTTCAGCCATTCTGTTTGCCACAATAGCTACAGCTACGCCTATTCTCGAATAGCACCCTCGAGGGCCTGCAGAACCACTTCGGTTGGATGCTCGCAGTGCAGATTGTGCTTACAGCGTTTGCAATGGAGGCTGTGGACAGTGTAGTGGTGGATCTAATGTGTGCTGTCCTTATGATTCTAGCGTTTATTGTTTTACGTTTTCATGTTAAATCACAAACTTTTAGATACTCTCAGAGACACATTCCTCATATCTTACAATGGGTCAGGCTTTTTTTGGGTCGCTCTCTCCTCTGCACAAGCTATGTGGCGCTGTATCTTGGCCGAGAACTCGGCAATTCTGGGACCTCTGGTACCCATAAATCGCCAATCCTGACTTCGGTGTCGCCATTGGGCCAATGCGCCTGTACGTAACCCGATACGATTACTATATATCAGTTATAAGTGTAGGAATTCAATTGATTTAAAATATAGTTTTCAGATCTCTACGGAAAAGGTATTTCGCATTCTAAAAATGCGCCATTGCAGCGAAGGAACTGTGTTTTAATGGCGCTTGCTCCAGAGAAAACAGAACAAGTAAGCCGCGACAACCTCCGACTGCCTTAGGAAGCGGAGGGCCAAGGACAATTGCCAGCATCGATGGGGACATTTAATACGGTGCTTGGCCTAGGCACCGACGGGGATTCGCAAATGGTCGTCAAAATAAGTCACGAAGTGACGCAGTGGCCTTTTACAGTTCATGATGAGTTCTACTCAAATCGTAATTGTTGGTGGGAGAGCAATTAGGTTATAGTGGATAGGTGGCCAGCTAGCGTCATGACTCGCTATGCGACAGGGGCGGTTAACTGAGGCCCAGTGAACTTATAGGGCATTTATCGCGGGACCACGTTCACTAACCGGAGGAGTAGCGAATTTACAGGCCGCAAGAGTAGGGTTACTAACCTGAGGAGCAACCATATTGCCCCATGGTTTCTGTCTTTAGTATTAAATGTGACACGCCGATTGATCTCAGATCAAATTGAGGTGACCAGAGTGGAACGGCCGTCAACGTGGGAGTTGGGTGAACGGAATGTCTTCACCATCAGACCAATCATCTTAGTCTAAACGTGCAAGGCAACGGGCTGATTGCATGTAAACAACACATTAACCCTAATTTTGTCTCTCCAAACATTACAAACAGCGGTCAAGACCCCCAAACGAAAGAAGATCTGTCACTGCGCAAAGAAATGCTTGTGTAACTATTCCATTATTTTCCATTGGCAGGGTCAATACTCAATACCGTGAACTTTGCTGACAAACGGGAGAGGACGTCTCCGCGTGGATGCAACTTGTCGCTCCGGCCCAACAGAGACAGATATTCAATCTCGGTGACAGGTTAAAACTGGCTTAGTCGTTGACTGCCAAACGGAGATCGTTGCCAAGCGTTGGTCATTGCAGAAAGATCGACAAGGGAGAGGCAACTATGGATAATCCCTGTCCAGCTGTCAGTGCATGGTGTAACCGTTGTAAAGCCTTGTCGACACCAAAATATGTATTCACCCAGAGACTGGGATTGACGTCCTTTGGCCATTACCAACAACCGGGTGAACAAACAGGGAATCTAAGTCCAAGACGTTGCCACGCAGGCCGCGACACGCTATTGCAAGGGTTCTAGCAGCATTCATCACTGCCTGTTTCATTTGGTGGAGGTTTGATAATTTTGTCCATGAGATCCGTGACGGAAGCAAACGGCAGCGTACATCGTCCATACCCGCTTCATTTCCTTTCCGTTTACTTTCTACTGCGTACTACAGTAATTGACAACGCTCTGACAGCGGGGAAACAAGACTAGGCAAGCCACAGGCGCAGATACCCGGCTACATGGGGGTTGAATGACGGCTCATCATTGGCTGTTTGACATGTTGGAAAACAGACGGGAAAGACCCTGGTCTAACAATATGGTGATTGATTGGACGAGACACAAGTCAGGCTGCGAGCGAAATCTCTTTTCTCTTCTTTTATGGTCGTTTCCCTCAATTCTATTTCTTTCCTTCTTCAATCTTTGAGACATTCGTTTCCTTCTTGTGTTAATCGTGATAAATTTGTTTTGACCATACTTGCTGCCACACGTACACCGAGTCACTGTCGAAGAGCGATCAATATGGGAGACTCTCTCGCTCAGCGACATGCTGCTGCTTTAAAACTTCTTGAGGATTTGACATCGTCGCTAAATGACGTGGTGCCACTAGGAGATATCTCGCGTGCTCAGGCGGATTACAACGCTGCAGAAGAACGGCACAGCCGTGAACAGGACCCCGCGAAGAAAAGAGCCCTGTGCCGAGAACTCGTCAGGTACGGAGATCGCCTCGAGGAGATACAAAAGCAACACCAAGAAGCCGAGACAAGGCGTAAGGAGCAACTAGACCTCTTTGACTCGAGACTATCGAAGGAAGGCTACCAGAAGCTGGCCACTCGTGCTACCTTTAATACTGGCATCAATCAAACCACCCCCCAGACCTCTGAAACGCCGGAAAATACTTTCCAAACTCCAGGAATCGACTCCATTCGGCCTCCAAGCCTCTCCAACGACCGAGCATCCCATGACACTACCAGATCCCCAGGCAACCTTCCTCATACCAACGCCATTCGCAACACGATCGAGCCAAGATCAAGCCCCTCGCGTACACACAGCGCAACTCCGTCGAGGAGCTTCTCCACAGATATCGAGCAGCAAGTCGGAGCTGAACCGACTGGCCAGACAAGTCGGTCCAACAAGCGACGTGACAATCCTGTCGCATCTCGCCCTGCAAAGCACCAGCGGCAGAGCGCCTCAAGTGACATTGTGACCGAAAGAACAATTAGTGTCGACGAGGTGTATCAAGGCGGTAAAGCCCGATGGAAATACAGAATTGTCAAGATCAATGGGCTCTACTATATCTTCGGATGCGAGAAGCACGGGAAGCATTGCCACAAAGAGAACCCGCTTCAATCCGCCATGAGTCACCTTAAAGGGAAAGGACACTCTGTCAAGAGACCGAACGCTACTCAGGCGCTTAAATCGCTCGGGACTCAAGTTTTGGGGTGCAGTGACGCACTTGTCCTGCTGAATAACATCGCTGCGGATCGTTACCTAGCAGAGCAGAGGGGGAAGAAGAAGCGTCGAGAGGCTTCTGTTAGGAACCTTACACAGGCACCACAAACTGGCGAAATACATATGGCTTGGTTTGGCGACGACGATGTGGGTCATTGCCTGCATGCCTTTCTGGTCATGCCATTCTTCCCGCGACCTGGCGATGATCCGGAGATGCGGTCTGTCACCGAGTCAGACCTTAAAGTCGATATCCCCGCTTGCTACAAGCTTAATAAGACCTCTAACAGGTATGACTGGGCTGAGGGCTATGAGGAGCATGGCAAGTATGCAGGTAACAGGGTATACCCGATAATGTGCCTTGTTGGGGAAACTCCTCACAAGGTCGATTGGCTTCCAGTCTGTCACTTCCGAAAACTTGATCTCAATGACAAGGATCTTGAGGACAAGGACATTATCAAAGCGTATATCAGCAGAAACTCAGAAGGCAAGTAATGGTTCATTGAAGTCTGTCTTTTCTCTTGTTAATTGAATTTAATACAGGACATGGGAACGAGGTTGAAGATGAATCTGAAGACCTGTCCGGAGACAGCCTTGCTGGCGACGACGAAGCACCAACCTCAAGAGGGCATAGACAATTTCGCATCGGCAGGACATTTGAGAATGTCAATACAGATCAAAGTTTCCAGCCCGGGGCGATGGTAGAGAACCAGGAGAGCAGGTCGCCTGAGCCAAGCCTCCCGACCCAAGAGGTCAAGGACGAGCCCACGACTATAGCACGCGGACATGAGACTGCAAGAGGTGCGCGCCAGCCGTCTGTTCGGCAAAGATGGCCATCTGCACGAAAGGGTCCTCCCAATATGGAAACTTTAGATGACAGTGACAGCGAGTGACGCCAAAGAAGGTGTTCAAGGTTTAGGATAGATCTACGAATGAGTGTAAAATCGAAAGCGATTAAAGGGAATGTGATCTTGGAGGAGAGAAGAGCGACGGATGAGTATTTATCAGGGGACCATATGTAAATTTACCTACAGTCTTCTTGATTCTAATAAATATTGGCTTCGGTGTACAGAGATACCTAAGGCTTTAATCTCTCATCTTCCGCTGCCCGTCTCCATCTCGCGCCAAACTTCCACTGAACAGCCAAGCTCACCACCGCAACACCTTGCACTGCAACACATACAGTAAACGCGAGCCCGACGCCGATAGAGTTGATCATTGGCATGACAAAGCTTGTGCCTCCCGCGGCGAATAAGCATCTTGCGAGGTTGAGACTCGCGCTGGCAGCGGCGCTGCGGTCGTGATATACATCGACCAGATATGTCATGATGACAGACTGCATGGAAACAGCAGACCAGCCCGTGATAAACGTTGATACAATTGGAACGGCGATGTGAACCTGATTGGGATATTGTATGGTCCAGCCGAAGAGCAAGATGGACGCGCATTGGAGGAGTGAGAAGAGGGGGACGAGACGGAGACGTGCAGTCTCGAGGGGGAAGTCATTCGCCTGCGCCTTTCGCCCAGTAACAGGTTCAATCTCATCTCCTGTGTTGCTACTCGCAACCCGTGCATCATGCCGGGCTTTGAAACGGCGGTAGTCAACGTTGAGTATCTTACCGGTAATCAGCGTGCCAACCATGGAACCCACGCCATTGGCGATGAATGTCAGGCCGATCTGAGTTTCGGAGAGACCGTATTTATCTTCAAAAAGACTAGACATGGCCGTGATGCTCATCTGCCAGACGGCATAATAGACTGCGAGGAACATGATGATGGGAGCTGCTTGCTTGCTGATGAGGATGCGGAAGGGTCCTGTGATATCGATGTGCTTCTTTTCCGGGGGCGATGTAGAGACCTCATTCTGTTGCCACTGGACTTTGGTCGTTTTTTGATAAACATGCAAGGGGTATTTGGCCATGACATGCATAGGCTCTCGGCTTCCGTTGCCAACGATAGACCTTAACGTCTCAGGCAAGAGAATAACCAATAAGATCAGGAAAACACCGCTGTAGATGGTCAAGAACCAAAAGATAGATCTCCAACCAAGAGACCCAGCCAACGCACCACCGATAATCGGGCCAACCGCCACGGGCACAAGCAGTCCTGCTTGAAAAACACCCATAAGCCCGCCGCGATTATCTCTAGTCGTTATATCTCCGATGACTCCAGATCCTATAGCAATTGTACTAGCGCTACCAGTGCTCTGAACACATCGCAGGACAACCATAGTCGCGTAATTCTTAGCCTCTGCCAGACCAATACATGCTCCAAGAAAGACAATGAACGTGAGTGAGTATGCGACGCGACGGCCCTTGACATCTGATATTGGGCCCCAGAGACTGGGGGCTAGGCCTTGGAAGATGAGATATGAAGTGACAGTGAGATTGATCAATTCGATTGAGACGTCGAGGTCGTGGGCGATGGTTGGGAGGGCGGGGAAATAGATATTTGATGCGAAACCAGAAACTGGGGTTGGGTTAACATGAGAGGCTGAGATGCAGTATCATTTGGGAACTTACATGTTGCCGCGATGGAGACAATTGTTACGATCAAGGCTGTTTGGCGTTTGTCAAAAATGCTGTATGGCTCTGGCGCAGGCAAGGAAGCCGCTGGAGGTAGTTCTCTGCCATTCATTGTTTACGATGCTTAATATAATTATTTAGTCATGGCGCTCATATGTTAATGACATGTTTGAAGAAGTGAAGTCAGAGACGTGAGCCTTATAGTCTTGAATATCTGCTTGATGTCATGACGCAAAAGTACAAGGGCTCCCGGATTTCGGAGTTGAGGGTTGCTGTAGTGGGGATCTAGCGTCCTCAGCTCCGGAGTACGACAGCCGCCGGTCATATCAGAACAGTAATCCAGAGGCAAAAAGGATCGGACTTAAGACCTAGCTCCCTAGAGGCTTCGATTTCTATCTTATTTCATTTATTTAATCAGAGCTATACTATAAAGCCCTTCCCTGCGATATTTTCTTCATTGAAGTCTAAACCTGTCAGTAAAACGCGTGATTAAATGTTAAAATCTTGCAACTTGTCTACCCTGAACTCTATAGACCTTGTGAGTAGTAAATGGCTGACTACCTCGTTAGAAGCTGCCACTAACCTTATGCAATGGGTATTTTTATAAATTGGTTTAATAGGTAATACTTTCTTACACAGAAGAGAGCTGTTATTTAACAATAAAGATATAATAATTGCCAGACATTGATAGGATGAGCAGCTCCTCTATTGCTACATCTACATATATTGAACTTTGCGCGCACTACCTGTTGTCAGCATCTATGCATTTATCTTATTAAAGTCTCCAGATATAACGCCATCATATTTATAAAGGGTAAGTAGCAATGTCTGCAACCCTATCCTTTAGGCGCAGAGAATTTCATATATACCCCGCACTGCGAAAGATAGCATGCAATAAGCTTCTATCCCAATTTATAAGATAGCATAGTAGGTACCTAGTTATACTGACATGAGTAGTATGTATATACGAGGCAACGCGTGCAGTATACGTCAGCTCGTATACGCTAATGAACCTACCGATTCAAAACGAAACTATTACGCCAAGATCAAATCCTGAGCAAACAGTCATTGGGTTGACAATGCCTAAATTGGACACATTAATTTCCCAGTAAAGTCAGTAGAATGATTATGGTTCAGCTCTCACCTTGATGTTCAATGCTAAGGACCAGACAGCCCGAATTAGCTATCTACGTGTTCTAGTTCTCAACCCCTCATCTAAGACTTGGTCGGCTGAACGGCTTGCGGACGGAATGCCGGGTAGCCGTCGCTAGCTTCCGAGTAGTTTTCAGCCAGCCACATCCCCATACAGAGATGTGCAGGCTGGCTGAGACAAGTTCACCTCATCTCAGTCTTTTATTCGTACAATGCCGCTCTGACCCTTTTGCGGCCAAGTCTAGACCATGATACGTAGAGATTGGCGTTTGCAAGCTTGCTGCTTATATAGCCCGATGGCCGCTCTGCTCTTGTTTTCTTCCTCAATTCACACAACGGCCGTTCCGAACCCGTTGAATCTCTTGACCAATTACACACGATCATCTGGTAGACTGATCTTGACAAGATGTCTTCCGAAACATCGGTCAGTCCTTTTACGTTCCGCTGGCCAAAACTCGATGCTTACATTTTAGCAGACAAAACCTACTATTTACATGATCCGACATGGAGAGAAGCCCGCCCCTCATGACGGAAAAGAACCGCATGGACTGTCTGCTCAAGGCAAAGAGCGTGCAAACGGTCTCGTCAATGTCTTCGGAACCGATTCGGTCTACAACATTGGATACATCATGGCCGAGGAGCCTGACCAAGGTTTGTGCCCACGATCGCATTTCTCTTTCGCATTCGCATCGTTCTAATTGAAGTAGATGGTGGTCGCGATCGTCCTTGGAAGACTGTGGAGCCGTTGGCAGACGCGCTTGGGTTGACGGTCGATAAAACGATTAAACGGGATGCTTACCATAAAGCTGCAAAGCGAGCTAAACACTATGAGGGCCCGGGAAATGTATTGCTTTGCTGGGAGCATAAGTCGCTGGAAGGTATTGCCAAGGAGATTGGTATCCAGGGTTACGCGGCGGAGACTGGGTGGACTGGCGAAGTGAAGTATCCTGGCGATAGGTTTGATCTGATTTGGGTTGTGCCACCGCCGTATACGGAGATCACAGTGGTAGGAAGTGAGCTGGTTCCTGGCTTGGATGATGGAGTTCATGTCAACGCCAATGGAGATGTTCCGCCTCCTTCGTCTGACTGAGGTGATCATAGCACTATTGAAGGGTTATTTCAAGATACCTATTTCTTATATGCCTCTTAGTACTCATATAAGGCTCTCAACAGCGCAGGCACTGCCTAAATTTATGAAAGTCAAGCCAGACTCAATGCAAGTCCCTTAAATAGAAGGCTTGTCGTCAAAGCATATCCTCTACCGCGACAATGTCCCCTGTCCTGGCACCGAATCTATTTGCAATACGCAGTACCATCTCTTGTGTCAATCGAGTCTCTTCTATTGTACCACCAACGCGAACAATACCACGCGTGTGCCACAATGCCTGTGTCGGAGAATTCACACACCTGATAGCAGAAGTTGTGCAGATCTGTGTCTCCCTCAGCGACAGGATGGCATCCTCACTAAACCAATACTCATAACTCCATTTCGTGCAAAAAAGGTCTGCTTTTGGTGAGAATTGGACGTTGAGATAGTGGGAGGATGCTTACACGCGTCTGGATGGTTGTCCCGAAGAAATTGCTTGTGGTCACGGGCCGCATCTGGTGTCCAGAGCATGTCAAAGTGGTGTTAAGCTCGCTCCTCTCTAGCCTTTGTAGCCTCTACTGAGCCTAGACTCTCGGTCCTATGTATAATTCAGTATAGAACAGCAGTGGACGAGATATCTTGGGGGCATATACCTTGCTCCATAGGCATCAATCTTATCCTTTGTCATGCATCTGTACAGCGGCACGAGAGATTGCAGAGCCTTGGGAATCCCCATGAGAAAGCTCGTCTTCAACAAAGCTTCTTTCATGCGTCGTTGGACAATTTTCTCCTGTTCCAAGGGGAGACCTGCGACAGCAAGGTGGTACAGGTCGGGAACCCTGTCTCCGGCGCTTGAAGCAGCAAGCGCGACGGCCTAGATGTCGCGATCAGGTTTGGGTAAACCGAATGTTGCTGTTAGTCAACTTACCGCCGCTAGATACCATTTTGCGTGGATGGCGTCACAATCAGCCTCTGCTTTGCGGAAGTCAGCGAAGAGATCGACCAGGTCTGCCATTTTTTTGAAGACCTGAATCAGATTATCTGTGGGTTTGTGTAGTATCAACAGTTCATGGATCTCAGATCAAAGCGTGACACTACAGGTACAACTTATACCAGCCGTGGAATAGTGATACCGAGAGAACTTGCCTGGTACTCTGGTGCATCCTGCTTAGCAGTATGACATTCTCACAAAGGTTGCAAGTACTGGAAGGCATAAAGTGGTACCCCCAACTCCTCGGTCAAGCCTCGGAAATTCCGTCTCACTTCTATTTAAGTTCCGGCAGATGCTGATCCTCGGCACTGCCTCTCTCCGATGACTCTCGGCTTCTGTTCTAGATGGAGAACGCAAGCCCGATTTGCGAGGGCAAAGTTTGAGGGGATGCTCGGTTCAGAAGTGTTTCCCCATCAGCCCTCATGATAGGCTGCCGCTCCTTTCCGATGACATGCCCGGCATCTGAGCTACACACTTGGATTGATCGGCCTATATAAGTCCGAAGTTAGTACAGAGAAGAAGATGTGAGACATGGGCTGTACACTCTTACCTATTTTCAGAATCTCTAAACTACGTCACTGATCCTTTTCGTTCATCATGACTTCTCCCCTGCCCCCTCTCCGCCGCATCGTCACAGGCCATAACAATACAGGCCAAGCGATCATTAAGTATGATGACAAAATCACTGCCAAAGTCGTGCCCCACGGCGCTGCTTTGAGGAGCTTGTGGATCACCGACTCGTCTCCCGCCGATATCACATCTCCAGGCGACAATGCTGATGCCGAGGTTGGAATCGTCAACAATGGTTCTGTCTTTCGAATTGTGGACTTCCCGCCTAGAATCTCTGGCCATATGCATCGCACGATCTCTATAGACTATGCCATCGTCCAGAAAGGCACCGCCGTTCTTGTTCTCGATGATGGAAGCAGAACATCAGTGGGCGAGGGAGACGTCGTCGTGCAGCAAGGAACTATGCATGGATGGGATAATTCTACAGATGAATGGGTTCGTTTACTGGTGGTTTTGCTTCCGGCAAAGGCGCCCATAGTTGCTGGGAAGGAGCTGAAGACTGATATATCGTCCCTGGTTATATAAATAGTTTAATATGAACGGCGTCGTATGGACCTCCGTCGTTGTCAACCCTATCAAGTCTATCGTTGTATGAGATTTAGGGTTGAGGAGGTACCTGGTTCAATGATAGATTGAAAGAAACCTGCTGCTTATCAAGATGGAAGTATACTAGAATGTCTACTATTGGTATATAAATACAGAGAATTAAAAGCGCGTCTAAGATTCTATGCAACCGGTAATGCACCTCTGAACTAAGGTGCCGTTGGAGTAGCGGGAGTGGGGGCTCGATCAATGAAAATATCGACAGGCTTTCGGTACGACACTGCCAAGTCGTCGGCACCTAGGAACACGCTATAGTCAGACCCGGTACTGATGAAAAACTTGGTCCAACCGGTCTCGGTCGACACAGTACAAGTCTGTCTATCACCTGGTCCGCTCGCCACACAGTCCAACTTGACGGCAGAGCACTGAAGAGCAGTACCAGCCGCAGGGTTTCGAGTACAGACAAGACGTGCCGTGCCGTACTGGTAGTACTCGGCTGAGCAAGGGGTCAAGGCCGCGCTTCGATCCATGTAAACATAGTTTGCGCAGATGGGGATGCCGTCGCTGGTGAGGTATCCGGTGGTGTCATCGACAATGAAGCGGCCGACTGTCCATGTTGATGAGGTTCTACCGAAACTGAGGTAGTTGCCATTTGTCTTCGTCGACTTCAGAGGGAGGCCTTGGGCGAGCCCTGGGCCGGCGATGAGGAGATGGTCAGTGGGAGCAGGTTCTTCAGAGGTGGTAGTCGTTGTCACGGCTGTAGTAGAAAGCTCGACTGTAGTAGTCGTTGCCACGGCTGTAGTAGAAGGCTCGGCTGTGGTAGTCGTAGCTGCAGACGTCTCAACAGCTGTTGTATCGGTTGAAACGGCGGTGGTCGTGTCAGCAGAAGTCACTGATGTGAATAGCGTCGTGTCAGAGGTTGCCTGAGACGACGTCTCAGAAGCCGAGATAGTGACATCGGTAGTTTCAACGCCAGTAGAGCCCACAAGAGTGGAGGCTTCAGTAATGGTAGTGTCGAACGCAGTTGTTGTCTCAGACTCAATCCAAGTCGAAGTTTCAGTAGCGAGACTTTCGACCGTAGAAGTCGCGGACGCGGTCAGCGTGCTGGAGATCAATGTTTCAGAGGAAGAGAAGCTTGCAGAAACAGCAGTTGAACCTATTTTGTCTCAATTAACCTAACCCATCCTTCGATAAGTTATGAGAGATCAATATACCTGAGGTCAAAGGCTTGCATGGGCCGGCAGCCACAAGCCCAAAGGCTAGAGAAAACGAGGCGTAGAAGCGCATTGCTAACGAAAGACTAAGGTGAGAACTAGATCGCCTACAGGTTCAAAAACGAGACAATGAATCAGTGGCGGTTCAAGTGGCTTCTTATAAACCGTCAGGGCTTGGCGTTTGTGAAGCTATTGATCTCAGCTGTCAGTAAACCCTGTCAGTTCCATAGCCGAGACAGAACTATCGAGTGTCATCCACACGAGCTAACGGTGTTGGGGCTGATTTCTTAAGTAGTGTCCAATAGTCAACGCCACACGTGCCATTTTACTCACTAGCTTTATGCATAGTGAAATTACAACCTTAGATACGCGTGTGCCTACTCCGGCGATCCGGTGTCTTATTTGACACTCGATAGTTTCGTAGAGGCATCAGCTATTCCGTTGAGTTGTTGAAGATGGGATCCGTTTCAAGATCTCGGTCGCGAAATGAATATGAGCTGAGCTCTAGGGATATCAGAGAGCGCATTGATGCGCACCATATCTTCTTGAGCTCAAGCTAATCAGCCTGTAATTGTTCTGAACGTATTCCGACAAGTACTCCATCTTTCACAAACAATCTCTCTTCTTTAGTCTCCCTCTGATTGAACATACGTCTTATATCACAAAAGAAGTCTTTCACATTACCCATAAAGTCCTTTGGTGGCTCCTCAACCCGGATCATCCGTCCAACATCCTGATCTGATGCAAGGGTAGCTCTCTCCAATCGGTCCAACATTATCGCTCTGAGATATCTGGGCTACAGTGTGCCATGCATTTTCTAAAAAGCTTGACTCAGTATGAGACAAGAAAATGAAGGCTATGACTAGGAATATCATGGTATTCCCAGCTATGATGGCTATTAGCGTGACAAATCCCCATCTCCGAACTGGCGCCTGAACAAGATCGAACGTTGTGATCCTCGCTGGTTGTGCCGCCTCGGAATAAGATGTGATATGGCCATAGTATGCCATTCGCCATACAAGTGTGGTCAAAGCTTGTATTGCGAGTGCAGGCGAGTTTGTCGTATTCATGATGTCGTTGAAGATCTGCCAAGTCAGTGGACTGACAGTGGCCATCTGAGAAATCTCTGAACTAGCAGAGTCACACGACAAACAAATAGCCAGGTTTGGAAATTCCAGGCTTGATAGCCAACTTCCTTTCTCTTCTCCTGTTTTTCTTCCAGTTGTCGGGTTCTGAAGCCTATCATGAAGACTTCGTTTCAGTAGACTGGGAGATATATTTAGTATCTGACGCCCAGATGCCTTTTCTCGGTCTTGGGTACCAACAGCGTCGAGCTGTCTCCGAACAGAAGAAGTATCATACTTATTGCTGCTTATGTTGAATTGGCACTCGGGCTCAGTCACGCTTGAAGTAGTGGATGCTGTTATCTCAAGGTGTTCGACGAAATCGACACTACGCCCCGTTAGCGCCTACACAAAATTCCAATGCTTGAGCATAATCCTTACTCCGATCCAAGTCCAGGACCTAAGCACAATGTGGTCTGAATATATTCATCTCTTGTCGAGACTCGGTCTCTCAGCTTCACGCGGTTCCACTGCCGGGCCCACGGACCAGAATTACTCGAGTTCAAAAGAGTCCAGGTCTCATTTGTTGTCTCTGCTTCAAAAGACACCTCTCCACCACACAGCTCTCTATCCTCTATGAATGATAGATCGGCCAACAGTTTCAAACCATGTCCTTCCCAAGGCGTAGGAGAAAACCCTTCTGGTAGTTTTGCTAATGGTGAATCAAGGGCGACCACATTGCGCTCCCTAAGGTGTCCCCGCAGAGTAGCCACCTCGTGGATACAACGATCAGCTCCCGTTGTCTTGGGAATTGACAAATAAAAGAGATCAAAATTTGTTTATCATTCTCCCCGGGTACTGAAAAGCTGAAGCTAGTATCGTTATATACGTGATATGGTGGGAAGTTTGATAAGTCTGCTGTTGCATTCAGACACAAGGACCATACACCATCCGTTCTTTGCGAGCGACAGTACTGAGCCGTGAACTTGGGCCTCACGCATAGCACGCGAGTATCGATTGCTCGAGCAATGCCCTTAAAGGACTGGATAGACTCCCTCTGAGCTTTGGTCGAGATGGGAAGAAATGCTCTCAAGGCTATGCCTGTATCGTCTAACTCATCAGACGACTCTCCAGGTTCTGAATATTCTGCAAATATCTCAGATTGAGAGGGTACTCCACTCCAGTACTTTAGACCGTCTGCTCTTAGTGGTAGAGGTGTTCTATCCCAAGATGTAGCCTCCTTTATCGCTCCAAAGGTGAATCCATAGCCATGTTCTTCGTCAACGACAGGATGGTAAGTTCTCGAAGATCGGAAACAAGCAAAGTAGAGGCGAACTGTGATGCCCCCACGAGGGCAAAAAGACAGATCATGAGGATGCGAAGCCAAGGTCGGAATGTTGTACCAGGAAGCATGTTCTTGGACGATTGCGGTCCACTGTTTGTAAAGCGAGCAATTGATATTTCTGCGAGAGCTGACGTGGGCACGCCATGGAGTTCTAGTGCAATTGATGCAGCCATAGATGTCGTAATAGCAGCGAGAGTACCGATCGCCCATCTTATAAGAACACTCATCAACGTGATTGACTGAGTAGCTCGTCCACTGAGCATGAATCGTCGCCAGGCCTCTGATTCCCTGTCCTCGAACCAGAGCCATGATAAAAAGACAACGGCTTCTACCAAGATGATAAAGGACGTGGCGATGGCTGCCCAAACACCAAACCCTATTGTCATTGGGCTGTCGCTTGGGCTGCTTGAGACATTCTGGCTGACTGCAGAACCTTCTGATTGGAGGCTTTCCATTTCCAAATTCTCGTCAGCTTGGCTTTGGTCGAGGCTGCCATAATCAGACTGACGCAGGAGGTCTCTGGAGGAAGATGGACGACTCATGATGGACAAGTTTAAGACGAAGCGAGTTACTACACTAACGAGGGAGACAAATACATTTAGGAAATGGAGATTATGAGTGCCGCGGGGCGATATGAATAGCCATCCCTTGGAAGCTTCGAGTCTGGAGGCTTAGCTGTACTACTGTTACACAATTCCACATATACGAGAACACATGTTGCGAATACATCGGTGTAGAGGCGATGCGAGTTACACAAAGTCAGCAATATTCCCGATTGACCATCATACAGTACAAGGCGTATTCTAACCAGCCCTCACATACGCTGTCTCTCTCGAATGAAGTGAGGGAATACGCCTCGGGGCATGATGAACCGAGGATGAGTCACACCATGAAATTCTGATTCATTGACCAAGTTTACCCCAAACGATCGGAGGTATTTTGCTTGAAGAGCAGCCTGTTTGAGTTTAGTGTCGCCATTCCTGCTGCGGGTGAGATCGTCAGAGCCAATTCGGGATTAGCTGACTTGGCCGTTACAAGCTCATCAAATATAACATCCTGATCCATTATCCTCGAGTTCTGATAGTTCATCTGATCAACATCTCTCAAGTCTCTCATCAGTTTCAATCTTCCCAAACCTTTCAGAATGGAGTTCGCCATGCCCCTTGAAGAGCGTCTGTCGCTCCGCCAAGAGCTCATAGACTCAAACAACAAGTTCATCCTTGATCTTCCCAAAGTTGAACTCCACGTCCATATTGAGGGCACTCTAACGCCCGAGCTCCGCTGGAAACTCGCCAAGCGTAACAACCAGACTCTAAAGCTCGAGCGCACTGGAACTGTGTACACCAATCTTGACCAGCTCAGAGCTTCGTACTACATCATGGAGGCCCGTCCAGGTCATCAGATTGACAATGCTGAGGAGAGCTTTACGTTTTTCGAGGCCTACTATGGAGGGTTTGAAGTCCTTCTTACTGAAGAGGACTTTTACGACCTTGCGATGAATTACTTTGAACATGTTGCTGGTATGAATGTTAGGTACTGTGAGCCGTTCTTTGATCCGCAGGGTCATACGCGCCGTGGAGTGGAGTTCAAGACGGTCATGAATGGTTTCCGTAGGGCACAAGAAGAAGCCGAAAAGCGATTGAACGCAAGTTTGCACGGCCTTGGTTTGACAATTGCTAACAAATCATAGGTCAAGTCGAAGTGGATCATGTGCTTCTTGCGTGACATGTCACCAGAGTCAGCCTTGGAGACCTACGACGCTGTTCTTCCCTACCGCGATATGGTTATCGGAATCGGTCTCGACTCAGATGAAAACGATCGCCCTCCTCTGATGTTCGAAGAAGTATACAAAAGAGCTAGACAAGACGGCTTCCGTATCACTGCCCACTGCGATGTTGGCAACAAAGATGCCCATAAACACATCCGCCAAGTCGTCAATGACCTCGGCGGAACTGGCGCGGACCGTCTAGACCACGGCATCAACGCAGCTCAAGACCCCGAGATCATGCATCGCATTAAAGAAAGAGGCATCGGAATGACGCTTACTCCATGGGGATACCTCCGCCACGAGCCAGTTGACGAGATCTTCCCTAGAATTCGCACCTTATTTGATGCCGGTATTCCGATTGCTATTGGAAGTGATGATCCAGCTTATATGGAAGATACATGGATGTTGCACGATTGGCTCCTGGTCAAGAAGATGTGTGAGTTTAGTAATAAAGAAATGGCGATTCTGGCCAAGAGTGCTATTGATATGTGCTGGGCTGAAAATGGGGTGAAAGAAGAGGTGAAAAGGGAACTTGAGGAAGTTATGGCGAAGCACTCAATATGAGTATCTGCTCTGTTAAGGGAGGTTTGACGCAAGGTGGTAGAACATGGTGTTTCTGTAAGCAGAATAGCTGCCATCCAATTGACCACCTCGACTGACTTTCCTTCCAGTGTCGGTATTTTATTGCGACTTGTTGAATTGCCGAAATCAAATCGTAGAGCTCAATCGCCTTGGAGAAGCGTTTCTTCAGCAACTTTAAAATGCCTCCTGGCCATCAAGTTCGAGAAGCATCTATGCAATGACTGCCGCCTATAAGGTTAAGCTTTAGGTTGCCAACACAGGTGATGGATGAGGACACGATATTACTTTTATGGTTTTGCCAAGTCAGGTGTCTTGTTCTCGTAGCTTTCGCTAAACAAACGAAAGCCATTCTCATTTATACTTTCGAGGAACTGGGCTTCTCAAACGCCGCGAATGATATCATCCAGTCATGCTTCTTTATCCTGTTTGCTTTTATTACTTTGTTATCTATGTATTTAAACACGAGCCGTCGAGTATGAAAGCGGATTCTCTCAAACCGATATAAATCTTCATATAAGTTAGTTGCACATCCCTTTAATTCTTTCTTTCAACTTACTACCACGTATCACTCTCCCCACATTCAACTCAAACATCTTCACATTCTTTCATCCTACAGGATCCTACTTTACCTCAAGATGCGCTATGGGAGAAAAACTCCCGCGTCCAAGGGGGAGTCCGAGCAGCCGTCCAGCACCCCAAGTATCAGCTCGTACACGCCAGACCAGAAGCTTCGACAAGACCGTATAATCCACAATATGGGCTGGGCCAATACGGGCTTGTCCGAAGAGAAGCAAAGAGCCATGGCGCAGACCTTCTATAATGAGATCCAAAAGGCTAAGGCTCGCGGCGAGTGGTAAAGCAACGCTAGGCACCAGGCTGCCGGTATTGCTCTTGAGACCCTACCACGCTGAGAGCACTGTGCGACTTTGTGTGAACTTGGACAATTCAAGATTCATGGCAAAAAATGAATGCCGCACGCGCGGGTAGTTGGTAAGATATCAAGATGATGCTTACTGATGCTTGAGTCTAACCAGAATAAGCAAATGGTCCCCCTGCTTATAGCTCGACGATTACCTGAGCATCGCTGACCAATGTGATATGCAATGAAACACCAAGAAATTCACTCACTAAAGTCAAGATGCAGTAAGATGCAGTATTGGTAATGGATGGAATAAATAAATAGCACCTTTTCTCTCTGATAGCTTTGATCATCAATAACATCTTTCCACATACTTGCTTCACATCATTCAATCTTACATTATCAATTCATCATCAACATGTCTTCTCCCATCGTTCTCATCTTCGGCGCTGGTGCCAAGGTCGGCAAAAGTGTCGCTCAAGCGTTCAGCGAAAAGGGCTACAGACTGGCTCTAGCTTCTCGATCTCAAGACCCATCAACCTCAACCGACAAAGAGCTCCATATCCCTACCGATCTCAGCGACACCGATTCGGTCGTCAAGGCCTTTGCAAAAGTCAGAAGCGAGTTCGGCCATCCCCACGTCGTCATCTACAACGGTTAGTGAATCGCATTTGTTATTAAAACTCCGTCTAATTGAATGACAGCTTATCATGGCGCACAAAACGATCCCAACGACATTTTCCAAGTTCCCCTGGACAGCTTCAAGACAAGCGGGGAAGTCAACATCTTTAGCGCTTACGCTGCAGCCCAAGAAGCTGTCAAGGGCTGGAAAGACTTCCCCAAAAACAGCAGCCCGACGTACATTTACACTGGCAACATTGAGAATGAGATGCGCATTCCATCGATGATGTCGCTAGGTGTTGGAAAGGCTGCGGCTGCTTGGTTCATTGAGGTCGCTGCTACTTCATACAAGGACCAAGGCTTCAAGTGAGTTTATTAATGAGGGTGATATAAGAAAGAATGCTAATAGACAATAGGTTCTACTATGCTGATGAGAGAAAGGAGGATGGCTCGCCCATGTATAGTGGAGCGACTGCGGAAGGCCATGCTCAGTTCTATGTTGAGCTCGCTGAGGGTCAGGAGCAGCAGGTTTGGCAGCAGACTTTTGTCTCTGGGCAAGGCTACAAGAAGTTCTGATTGATGAGCCCGTACTATTTGTCTTTGTCAGTTAGGTCAAACACTCATAGTACTCAATCATTCATAAGAATGTCACTGGTAACAGTCCTCGTTCAACGAAGTGTATTTATAGTAAAGAGATATATACGTTGAAAGTACAGAACTGGTAGCTTTCCTCAACCTCAACAAGAGGTGCTTCAAGCACCTTATTAACCCCTTATCCAACATCCATCCATTCTCCACAGTATTACTGCCTCAGTATAAAGTTCGAGGCCTCAATGGTAAAGCGCTTAGCAAGACTTGACGGAAGAGTACTTGCAAGCCTTGCTGGGGCCAGAGCCAATCTTCTTGGGCTCCTTGCCGGGAACGGTACCCTCGTACTCAACGCAGATCTCCTTGACGGAAGAAGCGCAAGTGCCAGTGATGGTGGAGATGTCGCCCTTGTTGGAGTTGATGCCAGTGAGGACCTTTCCGTTGAAGGCCTTGACGTTCTTGACGACAACGTTGCGGGTGCCCATCTTCTTGCAGTTACCGCAAGATCGGTAGAGCTTACCAAAGTCAACAACGGTGAAGCCATCAATGGTGACCGTTCCAAGACCGTTGTGCTGGATGACCTTGTCCTCAGCACCGGTAGCACCACCGCCCTTGATGAGAGCGTTACCATCACCCTTGAGGGAGAGAGCATCCTCGCAGACCTTCTTCCACCAGACGTTCTCAATGGTGCAAGAACCCTCGCAGTGAACACCCTCGATCTGATCAGCGCCAATGATGACGTTCTTGAGGGTAGCGCCGTTCTTGAGGATGAAGACGGCGTCAGCGTCCGTGCCCTCGGCCTGGCCAGTGCACTTGACGCCGCGGCCGTAGGTCTTCATGCCGCCGTCGAAGGTGCCGGAGATGGTCTGGGCGCTCTTGTAGGTGACGGAGCCCTTGGAGGCGGGAATTGGGAAAGAAGCGCGTCGCTCGAGTGCGCCCATGGTGTTGGGGGTGATGTTGCCCTGGGGAGAGGCCATGGTGGCGGAGGCGAAGAGGCCGGCGAAAACGATGGAAAACTTCATTTTGATGGATTGTTTGGTTGTTGGTTTAAAAAAGAGGGTTGTTTAGATTTCTTGTGAGATTGTGAAAGAGAGGATAACCACCAGGGCTAAAGAGTGTAGAAAGTTAGATTGTAAAGAGAGACTATTGAACTGCAGAACGAAAGAGATAAACTTGAAGGGAGGATCCAAAGTCTTTATAGCACAAAGTCATCAGAGGAATGCTCACGATGGCCTTTGCTGGGTTCGTGTTTCAGATCTCATTCAAGGGTGTCGTTGTCAGAATACGTCCTCTGATTGGAGGAATATTATTCACACATCGAGAGCATGTCACCCATCGACCTAATCTAGAACGTGTCACCATGCAATCCATCTACCTGTTTCTCGGATGGAGCCGCAGGGAGAGAAAAACACCCTAGCAAGGATCGCATCTACCTAAATCCCCAGTTCTCTGTATCAGTCAACGCGTATTCGGTGCGCGTTTTGCATCGACCTCCGTACATACGAGAATTACAACCAGCATACTAAATCGAGACACGATAAGGTCAAAAACTCAATCGCGGTAAACCTAAACAAGTGACATCGTCCGATGGACAGGGCTGAAAAGGAACAGACGCTAACCCCCCGCCCGGAAATTAGAGTGGAATCATGACAGGTGGATGTTTTGGGACCGAGAGTGGTCAAGATACGATGCACCAATTTTACGCTCCCCCTGTATGTAACTTAAGTTTAAATTCTCCCTTTTTTTTTATTCTGTTAATGCTTAAAAACAAGCTTTATTGGCAGTGACAGACAATTGTGGCGCTTGTTTAGTGAAGCATGCTAAGCTTTTGGGTAGAGGCACCATAACTGAAACGCAGACATCGAATTCAGCTAGCTGTCTGTGCACTTTACGGCGCGATACAAATTAAGGGGCCTGTCTGCCAGAATAAGACACGGTGAACTTGCTCCAGACTCAAAAGGGAAATCTGAATGACTCGGGTTTTTGTTCATCCCGACTTCCGACATCCCTGGGTACAGCAGACAGATGTTTGGTGATGACTCCCTATTCCACTGTGGATTTTGTCGTGGGAGCCCATATTTCGGCCCTTCAATTTACGATGGCATGTCACTGTTTTATCTCCACAGAATAGAACGAACTTCCAGGCTTTTCCAATGCCGACGGGATTGAGAAAAGTGGTGCTGCGTGGGTCAATTCGCAATGGTTGTTGAGATTTGAGGCTTTTATATTCTGGTCGATTGGCCGTTACCCTAGAGAAAGCCACGATTAAAGAAGAGACAGAGTTCTCTAAGCTGTGTCTAGGACATCGTGTAAGAAATAACAAATTTGAAGCATAAATGTAATTCTTTAATTTATTTTGTATTATTGATGTTCTTTATAGATCATTTATGCTACAAGGAGTCACGAAAGTCCATTAGATGAACTGATTCTTCACATGTTTAATACATAAGAACGCATTCTTTTTAAACTTGTCACTCTACGCTTTGAACATCAATCACTTCAGTACTCGCTCCTGTCGAGATTGGCTACATTAATCGACACCAACAACATATTCATACTGCTAGGCTACTCACACAGGCGGGATACAATCTTTACGGCACAACGACTGAGAGCAGCAATCAAACCCCAGGACACAAAGTATCCATCGCTGTGCCTCTCCTATACGATCTCATCTAATCAATCTGTGCCCCTCATCCAACATGGAGCCTATGGAGGCCTGTTCCTGTCTTGTTGGCACGACGTGGTGGACCCCATCAAGAATTCACAAAGGATAATGGGCAAATTAGCCCCCAAGCTTGAAACACGCCATAACGGCAACCCTTGTCCACGCTGACTGGACTTGGCTAGCCATCCATACACATACGGAACTTACCGTCTTACCTCCTCGATCGATGGTTTACGGGTGTAAACTTGCCCTGAGACATGGATCTACGGGGAGTCGGGTGTTTGGCTGGCTGTTCTCGGCCCCTCGGCGTAGACCGATGCGAGGATGAAGGAGAAGCAGTGGCTAGGCGAAGTTGCTGATGTTCGAATACCTCACTTGGTTGTTGTTCTCAGGATTAATATGATGAGTCTTACAAATGCATAAGAAATTATCAAAGTTACAGAAGGTGGCCATCCTACCTCGTCATTTGCTGTTTTACTTTTCTTCCAGTTGTTTGAGCTGCTGATGGTTTAGATCTGGAGCCGCAATGTGACGTGTTTGTCGTATGGCGGGATGTCCGCAACGGGGATGACAGAGGTCCAAAAACAGCACATTAATCCAGGGGATCATACATCCTTATTCGTGGACTACAACTACCGGATTATTAGACAGACTAACCATTATATGTTAGTCAAGCCAGCAGAATATTCTCAAGAATACGGTCGGACTTGATCAATAATCACCACCTCGGAAGTCGGGGCTAACACCTAATCTCTCCCAAGAGTCTCTCGATAAGCCGGAGGAAGAATCCCCTCCAACGCAGCCTTGATCTGCAAAGCCAGCGTCCGCGAGTGCCACCGATGCTGCTGCGTATAACCCCCCATGACCCAATAATTCTCCAGTCTCAGGTGTCTCTTCCACATTCCTC
Source organism: Fusarium sp. HKF-74 (assembly GCA_021223625.1). Lineage (NCBI taxonomy): Eukaryota > Fungi > Ascomycota > Sordariomycetes > Hypocreales > Nectriaceae > Fusarium > Fusarium sp. HKF-74. The sequence continues at coordinate 613,823 of JAJFAS010000008.1, read as the reverse complement.
GTATTTCGCCCTCAGCGTCAATGCCCCAAGTTGCGTCCAGACGATCAGCAATCTCGCGAGGTCCAAGGAAATTTTCATCGCTGGTGATCTGTTTTTCACCTCCCAGGATCCCAGCAACCACGGACCGTACGTCACGATCTGCGAAGCCGGTACACCAAATCACGGCATCCGCAGCGGCCGAGCTTCCGTCTGAGAACTGAAGACCATCCTCAGTGAACGCAGCTGGTTCGACTCCTGCCTTGACGCTGGCTTTCCCCTGTGCTATAATGTCCGTTCCACCAACGTCAACGTAGTGTCCACCAGCTCTCTCAATCAAATTAGAAAAGAGCGCTTGATTAGGGTCTGCACTGTCGAGCACAGGAAATCCAGCTTCTCTAAGAACAGCATAGCGATCTGGTTCTTGGTATGCGAGCACTCTGAAGAGGTTTCGTGCAAGTTGACCTTCCACCGCGGACGGCAGCATGAGAAACATTCTGTCGCCGCGTGCCACGTCAAAGTTGTACGCGCCTAGACTGACGTCGTTGCAGATATACTCAAATGGGCAGACGTATGTTGGCGACCGCACGACCATCGTTGGCTCGAGGCCGGCTTCATGACAGTCACCGAGGATGTCGAAAGCCGTGTTTGCTGATCCTACGATGAGGACTGACTGTATATGTTAGACCGGTGACTGTGATAGAGCTTATGCACTAACCTTGACCCCTTTCTCGACTAATTCTCTGCCATTTTTGTAATCCGACGAGTGGATGTTGATCCCTTTGTAGGCCTCTGCATTTGCAATAGTTGGAACATAAGGCTTCTGAGAGGAAACACCTGTTGCTTGAACAAGCTGTTTGGCAGTGGCCCTGATCGCTCCGGCAGGGGCTTGTATTTCGATCCTCCATTTCGCACTTGCCGTATCGTAAGCCGTCGACTGAATTGTTGCCGATGTAATGACGTTGAGTTTGAAAGACGCGACATATTGTGAGAGGTGATTGGCCAGTTCATCCTTGCTCAGACGGTGAAGGCCCCGGAGTTCTTCTGGGTAGCCTACACGTGTTAGCTGGACCTCCGTCTCTAAAGAGGCTCGCTCAGTTTAGCTTACTCATATACGGCATGTCGCAGAATGAAGTTGGCACGTGAAACTTCATGCAGTCGTAGCGCTTGGCCCAGTTATCGCCAATACGGGCATTACGCTCAGCCATGATGCTCTCGACACCAAAGGTCTTGAGCCGAGCAGCGAGAGCTGCAGCACTACAGCATCGTGAGTCAAAGCAGAAGAAGAGACTGGGGTACTTGACTAACGAGTTGCCGCCGCCAATAATGAAGACATCTGTATCAATATCTGTCATACCGCTAATATTGCGACCGGGTGATTGAAGCAGGGATTCATTTTCTGGGTGAACGTCGAGGTTCTCAAGTTTGGTGCTCAGGATCCAGATCTTCCACTCCAGGCTGCCCTCACTGCCTTCAACCGGGAGGAGTACGATCCTTGCACTGCATGAAGCTGCGGGTGACAATGTTCTGAACGACAACGCGACGTCAATGAATTGCTAGAGTACAGAAGCAGGCATCAGTTTTCCGTTTGGTAGCTAAATTGATCGACAGCAAACCTACCAGTACCGGTGTCGCAGCGACAAAAACCGCGCCTTCCATATTCCATCTCATGGAGGGACCTCTTAAATTGTTAGTTTCTAACAAATTGGCGGCTATGACTAGAGGAGTGTAAAAGGTTCTCAAATGATAGGTAAATGCCAATGCGTCCTTCCAGTACGCTTGATCCGCGAAGAAGCAGTCCTTAAGAGATTGGATATCATTATCTCTCAAGGCATCGTGGAATGCCTTGATAACGGCCGTGGCTTGGTCTGATGGACCGACATCTTTGAAGGATATCTTTTCGACGATTTCTGGTGGAAGAACAGGGACAGGCCGTTCATCGAAGAGTTGAAGTAGACTTGCGGCCGGGGGGTAGGGCTCAGAGGCATTGTCTTTCAGGTTATTGTCAGAGGAAGGGCGACCGTATCTGGGCAATCTGCTTACCAAATGCCATGCTGAGATAATACTTTGGGGTTGCAGTTCGGTGAAGCTGTGAAGTGCGAATATTGAATGCGGGGATGTGGGATCTATCAATAATGACAAAAACTGGGAAAGCTAAGGAAGGGTATAAAAGCGGACGATTATACGATATGCCCAGAGACGATGTAACGACAGGCGACCTTTCATCTAAAGGTACCCATTCCAATGCATTTTTGCTTTCAGCCCTCACCAACCAACACAATCTTATGCAGCTTGCACCAGACCGGTGACGCGTCTGCCTGTCCGGGGTCCGAAGCCCGGAACCAACACCAGAAGTTGTCGAACCGCGATAGGGCTCGAGATATTAATGCCGTTGGTTGCAAACGACTCGTGTAACAGTGGCGTAAAAGCCACAAACAAACAGCCCTGCGAGGTGCCAATCCGCTGTTTTGAGGCTGGCTCGAGACCTCCTATTTTTACGAACCGACAGAGAGATCGGCACGAGGCTGGAGGACAGGCTTGTTGGGCGAGCTATACGTCTTTTGCCTTTGTAGGTACAAGAGTAAGCACACTTTCGGACCAGATCGCTGGCTGATACGGGTTGCAAGGAATGTTCCCGTCGCGAGCATATTGGAACCCGATACACAATGCATGACTGCCCAACAAAGCATATTGCAGCACCAGCTGATGGTGCGTCCTCGGCTGTTTATCGGAGAGTTTGGCCATACAACTCCGCGAGATTATTGTGGCACTGCATATGCAGCTTACTGCTTTATATGCGCCGATCGTATCGTTTAGAGATATTGTCTCGCCCCTTCATGTGAATTCTGCGGACGCCGACTCAATACTTATCATTCAGTCTGATATCAAAAAGTGCTGTGGAGCAAAGGTTATTTGCAATTGAGATTTGTGGCTGTGAGCTTGTTCCGGCAGAGAGAACCCAGTTATGCTACGTACATCAAAACCACTCGCTGGGATGGCGAACAACCTATCTATCCTGTGAGTTCTAATACCTCTATGATCGTCCATACGCAAAATCTAATTAAACCGGGCTAATACGCATACAACCAACTAGGGACATCTGGCTCTGTATCAGGCAACCCATATGAGCTCTCATCAACCAGCTCCAATATCTTGGCTTTCAATTCCTTATGCCTTTCATCCACACTCCCCTCTTCACGAGCCAAAGCAACAAAGTGCATAATACTCTCGCAATCCTTCCAGATCCTCGCCCTGTTCCTTATACCCGGCAATGGGCTCGTCGCAGGATTGAATAGAAGCCAAACTCTCCTCCAATTCATATCACGCCGCTCGCTTGTGCCATGCATCCAAGCTTCCACGTTTCTACGAAAGCTGTGCCAATCCTTTCGTAAAGTCTTGAGTCTTTCACGATAAGGTGCTATGATCTCCTCGCGCCGCTGACGGTTGATAGTCTTGGTCACATTGTGAATTTGCTCCATTTCAGGGTCCTCAAAGAGAATTAGTGCCCATCGAGCCTCCGATTCTTCTTCAGACTCTAATCCGACAGGGAGTGTTGGTGGTGGCACACCAAGAGGACAGAGAGGATCCCAAGTCGGTAGGCAGTCACGAGACGCGGGATATTCGTTATTCTCAATAATCTCCCACAGCCAAGGCATGTCCCTCACTACATTCTTTCTGAATATCGGCTGTGCAAGCTTGAACATCGCTCTGCAAGTTTTGGCCGCATTTTCAAGGTCTGTTATGTTCAGAAACGATAGAGTATGCTGAATAGTCTCAGCAGGCAGGGCCAAGAAGCGTGTCGTCTGCTGGGTGTACTCCTTGATGTTCAGGTCTTTCATGCACGACTCCAAAACTCGAGATATGCCTGGGATCTCAACTGGGTTTGCAACAAGCCACTCATCGCCAGGGATATGACACCAAGGCCAGTCCCACTGCTGGCGGGCTCGTTGCAGTTGTGGCAAGTGTATCTGTTTCCGTATCGGCTCCGGAATACGATCTTCGACGCCATATGCAGCTGGCATGTTTCGTATCTCGCGCCAGTGCCACAGTCCATTCAAGTCAACGTATCCTAGACGACGGAGTGAAGCTTTTGCATACATATCTAGACAATATGAATGCACTGGAAGTGGAGCTAACAAGTCTTCAAGCTCCTAACATGCCTGTTAGCAAACACCATAGCCAGAGCTCAGCAAATGAACTTACCAGGCAACCTTCAGTGACAAACAGCCAACTGGTACTTATTTCCTTCAATCCATGTCGTGGTGGATAAACCGAGTGAATACCTCTGAAATTTCTGCTCTCAATCATATTTGAGCCGTTTGACTCCCCCGATACATAGAACAGATTATTGAGGCTCCCCTCGAGAAGTTGATCACTTGAATCAGCTTTCCAATTAGACGGCTTGGGGATGAGATATCGGATATTTCGACAGTTCTTCATTTGTGCAACGCTGAGCACATGGCCGTTGATGCCTTGCATGCTTTGACATGAGGGTGAAGCGATATGTTCTGCGGGCGCGTTTGAATGGTCAAGGCTTAGTAGAGACCACTTCTGTGGATGTTGTCGATCGCCTGTGTAGTAGGCCAAACCATTGTGCCATGTTCCATGCGGTAGACGATCAGGAAATTGGGGTTCACAGAGATCCGTAAGAGGATACCGGTCGGGTGCACTATTCGAGTATTCGCTGTCCTCCTCAATAGACATAGTTGAAACTCCGATATCGATGCCTTCACTCTCAGTCTCCCAATCGGAATCATACTCCAGAGGCTCTTCATCGCTGGAACTCTGTTCATCGGGTATCCAATCTGTGTCGTCCTCATCGTCCTCATCCGGCCATGCGTTAACCTCCGGAGGTCTAGTTGGACCCCGATCCTCTGTTGCGCATTGCAGGCTATCTCTGTCCTCAAACTCATCTTGCTGTGGCCACTTACCGAAGCCGACGTAATCGGCACCCTCAAAGTTCCAAGCTGCGCTAGGCGGCTCATCTGGAGTGCGGATGCGGGCGGTGGCCATGTCGACGCCGCAGATTTGACAGTTGAAGGAATACATAGCTTATTCAGATTTTGAACGTAATCTTATTTAGAGAAGGAAATGAGGAGGCTTTGACTCTGTTGGGCGGTAGATAGTGATAATGAGATGTGAATCGATAGTGTGAAATTTAAGGGTTTCAGACAAGCGAGATCGGTGAGTTAGTTAGTGGGTCTAATCTCAAATTAGCTAACTTGTTTGTTCATGATCCCTGTCATTATTCCAATAAGTTAACCTGTACTCGGTTGCGGTACAAAAAGTAGGAGTGTGATACATATTGGCCGAATAGCATGATCCGGGTTTTGTGGAAATCAGTTTCGCTGCCGGGCAATATGAGGCCGCAGGAATTAAGCTGCCTAATGTAAACGAAGATCCTGGATCGGTTCAATAAAGATCTCAAACAAATTTTTAGAACTATGCACGAGGCCTCTAGAGCCTCTAGAGTCGATTGTTCTACTATTCTGAAGTAAAGTTTACAAATGACCGGTATTGGGAATTTAGGCTTGGGCAAATAAATCTGCAAGGGCAAGAAAGCTTAGTCCTTCCTCGCTGTAAGTACAACATTAAGCTGAGGCGCATTTAGTGTAAAGTGGTCTCTGAGACCCTTGAGAAACGTCGACTTGCTGGCATTTTTCTCACCAGCAAGGCAGATGTCAAAGCGGTGTAAGATCATACACGTAGCATAGCCAACTTCCATGAGACCCAACTGCTTACCCACGCATGCATAGCGTCCTAAAATATTCGATTAGCCGTGACGATCGAGGAAATATAATTACAGAGTCGATTGAGACTTGCCAACTGAAAATGGAGCAAATACCGAATCGTCCATTACCATCTCTGGTTTTGTCGTCCAGCGCTCTGGGATGAAGTCATCAGGAGAGGTGAAGTACCGTTCGTCTATCAGTCGTGTTAACCTCAGTAAGGCAACTATGGGAAGTCCTTAACATACCTCTGTAAAGTGTATAGGATGGAACAGTAACGATTGTATCTCCAGGAATGAAGATGTCACCTACTCGCAGCCCTTCAGCAGGTGTCATACGCTGCAGCCCAGATGGTACTGGAGGAAAGAGTCGAAGCGTCTCATCAATACAAGCTTGTAAGTATGTTAACTTGGTGAAGCTCGAGTGATTAGGCTGTGAGAAGCTAGAAAACAAGTTGTCGATCTCCGCTTGAAGCCGAATGCATACGTCTTTGTTGGTAGCCAACAGGTAAAATAGGCAAGTAAGTGTCACAGAAGTGGTATCACTAGAGACCAGATTAGCTGACAAATTGTGCCATGTGGAGGAAGTCGGATCACCTTCCAGCAACGGCTATAAGCTGCATGTCAGCTTGCAGGTTTAGCCAATCTTGCTCTTTGGGATGTAGCTGTGACTTATAATCCTCAAGAAGCCACGAGAAGATATTCGGAAGTTCTGGTTTGTTCTGTTCCGCTACATCAGTCTCGCCCAGAAGGTTAAATATTGTCATGCTATACCTGTTCTTGATGGCGAACCTGTGTCTCGAGCCACTTCTGGAAAATAGCGTCTTCCCGGCCAAGGAAAGGCATCGCTCTGAAGAGGGGAAACATCCAGATCAGTTGACTAAAAGCACCGGCCATTGCCATGTGTGACTCGACTAGTGCCATGAATGGATGCTTAACGCCATCGGTTAGCATGTTGAAGCTCTCACCGAAGGCTAGGTCACCCATGGTATCGAAGCTGTAAAACTTGAACCACTTTGCAATGTCAATAGGAATGTCTTGGGTTTGTTCTAGTCGGTCGAGTAGCTGGCTGGTGTATTTGACCACGCGTGGTTCATAATCTCGGAGGGCTATGCGAACTAGTTAGTCTTGCTGTTTGTATAAGCTTGATGGTGGCTTTTGGGTGATCACCCTTTGAGCTAAACGCCCTATCCCAGGCTCGTCGCCTGCGAGCATGATCGTTCTTGTCCCGGGACATGTGGAGAGAGATGGCCGGCTGTTCGATGTTATACCAAGGTCCCTTACGGCAGGGCGAATTGTTGGAGTGTATGGCATGAAAGACCTTGACATCGAGGATCGATAGCGTCGAGGGTCCTATAAAATATCAGATTAGCTTTCCTGGTATTTTCTAAGGACGTTGCCACTTGCCGAGGCGCACAATATCACCATATCTTCTATGAAGGTCCTGAATCTCTCTGTAAAGCTGAAAGCTAGAGACGGAACGTTTGGCGACATACAGGTTGGAAACTCTGGCCATAAAAGGACCCGGAAACTTATACAAGCGGTGCAGGAAGCTTATGCGGTAACTGAGAATGCTGCAAAAGGCCCCTGAAAGCATGAAAGACACCATATAGATGGATGCTATGATGGATTCCAGAAGGCTGTACGATGATCCATCCTCTGTTGCCCCAGCCTCTTGAAACTCAGCGCCAAGAGACCAATGACTGTGAGAAGTCCTTGGAGTATCTTGATTGTGCAGAGGTCCCATTCTCCCTTTCGGAATATCAGAACGTGCGCAAGTACTCCCGATAATGCCCCGGTTCCGATGGCCAGTGAGGTCGGATACATTGTTGAAACAGTAAGAGATAAGATGCACTGTCGGAAGAACCTTGAACAACACCTTTGGAAGGGTTATAAGATACTTGTTGGTATCGGAATGATAGAATTCCGGTCAATGATAGCAGTGGCTGGGCGTCAAACAGTCCTTTCCGGTAGGTGCGTCAGTATTTCTGAAACATGGATAGCTAGGGCAGTACCTTGGAAGATGGCAAAATTGTAGAATGGATGAGAGACCTGAGCACACTCGTTTGGCGTCTAGGATATTACTATTAGTGCTTGTTGATTCGCCCTGAGTAGGAACAACTCGGGAGCTAATATTATGTCATGGTATGGATTGGGCTTGAGCTGCCTTCTCGAAGCGAGGAACAAGATGGTGAAACAAAACCCGCAGGGATGAAATTAAGAGTGGCAAACGGCTTCATCTCAAATTGCACGATATCAAGGAACTTCGGCATTTTAGGTTCGTCTTTCCAAGGTGAACCACCTTCATCGACCTTGATCCGGTCGGTAGCTCCAGCGTCACCTCTTGCTTTGCAACCTGCCTATTTTGTCGCTTCGGTTCTACGTCATAGAACTTGGCTCTTATTATAGACACCAAGCGTAGGGACAGCGGATAGGGTCGAATAATACCCCAACTTCACCAACACACACCTCTGACGGCCTCCAAGAGACGCGACATCAATATAGCCTCCACTGGCGTCTGATGCAATGTACAAATAGCGGCAGTTGACCACGGAAGCTCCATTCCGATCGATATACCGAGACTGACATGCATTGCTATCAAGACCCCTGTCTATCTTTCTCTGATCGACCTTGTCAAATCTTAATTGCGAATACCCCTGTTAGCCGGTTTATGAAGCCGTGACAATCTTTCCTTATTGGGTGTTATGCATAAGATAGTTTGCGAAAGTACTCCCTACTTATCACGGAACAAGAAGATTATCTGTTTCCTATCGGGTTTCGGACCGGAACGAAAGTGTCGGTACGAGCTTCGTTTTAAGATCTTTTACTTTTTGCGAGATGACTGTGGAGAGTATGGACTAGATGTAGACTATTTAAACAAAATCGAAATCTACTTTGCTTCTTCCATGGCCTGCTTATCAACTCATCTCCTTGTATCTTCTTATCATTCTTGTCAGTTGAACAGCCATGCAAACCAATCAAAAGCTCTGCATCGCTATCTTTGGCCCTACCGCCTCCGGGAAGACCAAGCTGGGGGTTGCCATTGCAAAGGCCTTTCCGAGCGAGGTTATCTCTGTCGACAGCCTACAATGTTACAAGGTGGGAAGTATCATCACCGCCAAGCCTACTGATCAAGAGATAGATGGTGTTCCTCATCACCTAATTGATTATCTTGAGGCTGATGAGGAGCCTGATGACTTTGTTGCTATGGCTGCTGACATGATGGATGAAATCACACAACGAGGAAAGCTCCCCATCCTTGTCGGCGGTTCGACATCTCTCGCGATACCTTTGCTACATGAGGCACTCAACCGGCAGTATCGGTTTGTGGCTGCAACTCTGATCCCGCGCCAGTCCACATACTGGCAGTCTATATATGCCAGAGCCAGTGATATGCTCGAGAACGGTCTTCTGGCCGAACTTGAGGCCCTGAGGGACCTGCAGCAGAGTCTGCTCGATGATAACGCATGCTTCCATAAGGGAGTATGGAAGGCAATCGGGTATCAGGAGTTCTATCCTTACCTCGAAGCAGACTCGTCATGCAACGCGCGCCAGTTGTCATTCCAAAAGGGCCTCGCACTCATGAACGCCAACACCTTGCAGTACGGCTTCCATCAACTCGAGTGGATACGCTCCGCCCTGAACCCTTTCCTCCATCAGGCCGGCGTAGTATGCATGAGCTTCCCCGTCACTATCAAGGCTTCCTGGATGTCGGATGTCGAGATACCTGCCATTTCAATGCTCAACGAGCTATGCTACAGTCTGCGAACCCTCAGAGTATCCACCAACGGCACTTTAAACTCTAGCTCCAAGTCTCGAGTCGTGGGTCTATTGTAGATCTCCCTTTTCTCCTATTTAGTGACGTTGCGCTGACCTATGCTAGTGGCGGATCTTCGCCGGGGAATGACCCGGGTCACATCGATGCAGCCAAAAAGCTTGCATTTGCACTCCACCAACATAACTACAAACTCGTCTACGGCGGCGGAACAACTGGGATCATGGGCGCCATTGCAAGCACTCTGGTGCAACTCTCAGGACCAAGTGCCGTCCAGGGCATCATTCCGGTTGCACTCGCCAAGTACGAAGAAAGACTTACCAAGAAAAGGGCCGATCCTTCAAAGTTCGGGAGCAGAACTGTTGTCAAAGACATGCATACACGCAAGAGACTCATGATCGAGGCAGTTGTTGGTGGCGCTGCAGGGAGCGGCTTTGTAGCTCTCAGTGGGGGATACGGTACCTTGGAGGAACTCCTTGAGATAACGACCTGGTACCAGCTTGGTATTCATCGATGCGGTATCTGTGTGTTTGACGTATGCGGGTTCTACAAGGGCTTGATGGACTGGGTCCGTCAAGCTGCGCAGGCAGGGTTTGTTGGCACAGAGGATGCTACTATTCTGCGGGTTGCAACGACGGCTGAGGATGTCATCGGCTGTTTGGGCAGTGATGATCATCGTTACTCAAGGATGGGTGAGCTGGAATGGGATTAGTCGCTACCAAAACGGGATAGATAAGTGCCGTGGCATAGCGTTACATGGCATAGCAGCAATACGATATATCATTTTCGCCAGTCACACTGCAGCATTTCACATCGTTCAATTTCTTGATGTTCTTGAATGAATCAAACTGGCGTACAATGAGTAGGCATTATGCGTTCGCTGCATGTTTTCACACGGCGATGTGATCAAGGATCAACTGCCGCTTGCCATAGCCGAAGGTGAATTGTCGGAGTGAGCCAATGAGTTAACCCTTACCGCCAACAACCTGCATTGAGCGCTACTCACACGCGAGAGGCCTCGTAATTGTCGAGGTTCCATCCCCAGGTGAACCGTGCAAAATCCTGTTACCACCTTGACTGATTCGTTATGACCGTAATATTCACTGTAGCTTATCATATGTTTTTAAGTTTATCGGACGTAGGGTCCGTGACCTATCAAAATGACGATACTTACGTCGCATTAGGCTTCATCTACACACGAGGGTTCTTGATTGGGCTGAAGTCAAACATGAGTGTTTGTTGTGCTCGTGCTTAATGACACGGTCACATCAACGTCGAGTTCTGTGTGACTTCCTCAATTGATCCATCTAACTTGATTTGACATATGCTTCCATATCAGCTGTTACAGAAATTTGGAACGTGGCTATATTGCAAGATAACCATACCAGTGTTTGACTTATGCCTACCCCGGAAACGATTGTCAATACCATAGTCAAGACGTAGGAAGAAGGCATCCAGTCGATTGAGCCCGAGCTTGAGGTAGAGAATAGGTGGCCTCATTGTCTCTGCCGTATACACAGAAACACTCTTATCAGTGATACAAGATCGCGGTATGGTGGATCTAATATCCCTGGAGAGAGAGCTGAGCTTTTAGAATGTATATGTCGCGTTCCTTTACACAGAAAGACTTTTTCAGTGCCCTGGAAAAGAACTTCTAATAGTTTAAAGTTCAGTATGGTATTCAATTGACTTCGAATTTGTCTTTTGGTTTCCGCTCTTCGCTCTAACTAGAGACATAAGGGCAGACAGATTAATGAACATCTCTATTGAGTGAAACCATTCACAGTTTACTCTTATCCTGACCGGTAACCTTGATCAAAGCCAATCCATTACTCAAAACGACCTTGCCACCGGCGACTTGCGTAACAAATCTCACCTCGGACCAACCGTCCTGGTTGGTCCCCATAACCCACGCATGAGTAACCAGCTTATCGCCCGGCCTCACAGGACTAGCGAATCTCGCCTGATACTCCTTAATGTTGGCAGGGTCACCGCCACCTAGCTCTTTCAAGAGCGAATGAGCTGTAGAATTCCACGAATACAGGCCATGTATGATTGTTCCCCCAAAGCCCATCTTCTTCCCAGGCTCAGGATCAGCATGCAGCGGGTTGTAATCACCATTTAGTCTGTACAACATCGCCGTCTCGGCGGTGGTTTGCACCTCAATCGTAGCATCAGGCGCCTTGTCCTTCGGCGGAGGGTAGTTCTCCGTCGCTGGGCCCTTGGGACCTCCCCAGTTGCCCTGGCCGATGAAGAAGCCACTGCTGGTAACGCGGGCGTGCACCTCACCAGAATCTACATCAACAAGGTCCATCTGCGTCTCGACGACGGTGCCAGGACGACCCTTGTCGTAGACGCCGACGACCTTCTGGCGGGTTTCGAAATTGCGGCCTGCAGAGCTGGTTGGGAGGGGCTTGAGGAATTGAATCTTCCTCTGGCCGTCGACGACGCGTGTGTAGTCGAGCTTAGGGACACCAGGGATCTGAACAGCTTTGCTTTCCTTGTAGTAGTCGACTACTTCCTGGGAATCCTTCTTGAAGGCTGTGATGGGTCAATGAGTGCGGGTAAGGCTGGAGTAGCGAGACTTACGAAGGATGACGGGGTAGGTAGGGAACACGGCGAACTTAGGATGAAACTCCTGTTTGTTGTTAGTACGAGCTCAGTGCTTCTGGGTAGGATCGTGACGGACGTAGAGGAAGTGCAGCTCATCGACTGTAGCGCCGATGGTGTTGGCGAAGAGGAGGACATCGCGTTGTAGCCACGTAACCTTGACGGGCGGGTACTCAAAACCAACACCGGGACCCGACATAGTGAGTGATTTGGACTTTGTGTATGTTAAAGATGATGGAGGAGAAAGTAAAGAGGAGAGATGGGCTATGTACCCCAGGTTTACGGAGTAGTAGCCAAGTGAAATCAGCCGAGGTTTGCGGAGTGTGGGGAAGAGGAGTTAGTGTCAATACCCCGGATTTGATTGGTGGGTAAGTAAAACAAACCGAGGCTTGCAGAGTAGAGGGGACAGATATTCTAAATAACAAACCAGTACTCTATATAAAGAAGAATAAGTAGAGTTTATAATAAAGATTTTAAAATTTTATTCTTTATATATTTTTTTATTTATCTACATTTACTGGTAATTTAAATCAAATTAAGAAAAGTAATATTTAATTATTTTAAGTAAATATAACTATGCCTGCAACCCAGCCTCCCCGTCTCATTAGGTACACTCCTCGGTCTTCAGTTCAGATCAGAAAACATTCTTTTAATGCAATTTCCCAATTCCTACAAAGTGATCTGATGAGTTAAGGACACATGGCCGTTGATAAGCAGGGTAAAATAACGTTGCGACTCAATGGCTGACATATATGCGATATGACAATTAGTCAGACATATCCTATCACATCACGTAATCCTCACCTTGGACCTGTATTTATAGGCAGCAGTCGACCCCTCAGTGTCTATATCAACAGAATAGCATTGATTTCTGGTACAAATGATGGCTACGACAAAAGCTCTCGTTAATATCCGCCCAGGCCACGCTGAGGTACACGATATCCCTGTGCCAGAGCTAGAGCCTGGCTACGTTAGAGTCAGACCCACTGCGTGGGCTATCAACCCAGACGATGCTTACCACCTTGGCCTAGAAGGTGAGGAGAGTTGCCCTGGCACTGTAATTGGTACAGACTATGCTGGTGTTGTTGTAGAAGTTGGACCTGGAGTGGAGAGGGACTTCAAAGTTGGGGATCGCATTGCTGGCGGTGTTGTCGGGCAGTATGTCAAGCCTTTGAGATATTGGCATATGGCCAGGATTGACATATATTTAGGAATATTCTGCGGAAACATGATGGTGCTTTTGCGCACTTGATTCATGTCCAGGGAGATATTCAGATGAAGATCCCTGATAGCATGAGTGACGAGGATGCTGCGACTCAGGGTGTTGCGCTCATCACGATGGTATGCTGAGCACCGCTGCAACTTGTTGGTTTGTACTAATGAGGATATTTACAGGGCGTCGGCTTGTATCAGCATCTGCATCTTCCCCTTCCAGATGCACCAGCAAAGGAGCCCTTTCCAGTTTTTATCTACGGCGGCAGCACAGCCATGGGAATAGCCGCTATCCAATTTGCAAAGCTCTCCGGTGCCACAGTTATTACTACTTCATCACCCGCCAACGCGGACTATGTCAAGTCTTTGGGCGCCGATCATGTCCTAGACTACAAGTCCCAAACTCTGGTCGACGACATCCTCAGATTATCAGGCGGTCCCATTCTCCACGTCTTCGACACCCATCCCAACCTCACCAGCATTACAACCTCTGCCGCAATCCTCCAAAAGTCCCCTTCTGCG